>QFDD01002302.1:0-21074 GCA_006871305.1 Vachellia collinsii | reverse complement strand
TTTTTTCTTTTTTCTTTTTTTTTTTGTACATTATGTATTTCTCTATCTTCAATAATCATTCTTCTTATACTCTCATGCCTTCATGCGAGTTATTAATATATTCCATTCATCTTTTACTTCAAACAATTACTTGCCCTTTATGCAGGTCAAGACCCACATTCATTTTACATTGAACTTTACTGAGAATAGTGAAAGAAGTGATTTGTTTAAAATGCAGACAGCTCAAAAAGATGAGATTTGCTATGGTTTTGTGCAAACTCTGGAATCATATGACTCTTCCTCAGTTCAAACCATAGAATGTTGCTCAACAAGTAACAATAATCCTGGCCCCAGTTCTCCATCAGCAAATGGAAGCCCAATTTCAAACTCATACATGTTAAAGCCACAAGATTCTCTTGAATCTTGCTTGACACAAACACAAGACCTTGATGACAGACTACGTGAGCTGGAGACGGTGATGCTGGGACCTGATGCGGATATGTCAGTCTCGTTTGATGCTGATGCAGTCAAGTATGAAGCAGAGAAGTGGACGAAGACAATAGAGATGATATCTAGAGGAGACTTGAAAGAGATGCTTTGTGCTTGTGCATATGCAACGGTGGAGAATGATATAGAGACAAGCAGATGGCTAATATCTGAGCTGCAAGGAATGGTGTCCATTTCTGGAAATCCTCTACAACGTTTAGGAGCATATGTGTTAGAGGCTCTTGTGGCTAGATTGTCCTCTTCAGGAAGCAAAATATGCAAATTCTTAAAATGCAAAGAACCCACTGCCTCTGAACTCCTTTCTTATATGAATGAATTATTTGAAATTTGCCCATACTTCAAATTTGGCTATTTATCAGCAAATGGGGCAATTGCTGAAGCCATGAAGCAGGAGAATAGGGTTCATATAATAGATTTTCAAATAAATCAGGGCATCCAATGGGTGAGTCTCATTCAAGCTCTTGCCCGTCGGCCGGGAGGGCCTCCAGAGATCAGAATAACCGGTGTTGATGACCCCATTTCAGCCTTTACTAGAAGAGGAGGACTTGAGATTGTGGGGAAAAGGTTATCAGCACTTGCACGGTCATGTAATGTTCCATTTCAGTTCCTTGCTGTGGAAGTTTCTGCATCGGATGTTCATTTCCAACACCTTGAGATCCTACCTGGTGAAGCCGTTGCTGTGAACTTCACCATGATGCTGCATCATCTTCAAGATGACACAATAGAGCGTTTGTTGGGATTAGTTAAATGCTTGTCTCCTAAGGTAGTGACGCTTGTTGAGCAAGAAAGTGAAACCAATCATGTCGCCTTCTTCCCTCGTTTTGTTCAGACATTAAACTACTACTTGCCTGTTTTTGAATCAATTGATGTTGTCTTGCCTCGGGATCACAAGAAGAGGATCAATGTGGAACAACATTGCTTAGCTCGAGATATTGTGAATTTGATAGCATGTGAAGGGGAAGACATAGTGGAACGACATGAGACTTTAGAAACTTGGAAATCACGTTTCAAAATGGCAGGGTTTAGCACATGTCCATTGAGCTCATTCATCAATTTCACCATCAAGAATCTTTTGGAGGACTATTCTAGAAACTACAAGCTACAAGAAAAAGATGGTGCTCTATTCCTTGGTTGGATGAATCAACCTCTTGTTTCCTCTTGTGCTTGGAGGTGACCATCCCATAGATCAGTCATTTCCATTATTTCAGTCTCATAGTTTATGTTATTAGACTATATATTTCATCCTTATCTTTTACATTCAGATAAGATCCCATAGCATCAAAGATTTTGTTTCAGTAATACAAGTAACAAGAACAAGTAGGATCTACATCCATTTTAGTAAGCTATGTTTTCTAGAGCACTCAACAAAGATTATAACATTAATAAGCTGCAAATTTTGTGTCTCATTTTAATACTTGGGATAAAATATGCATATTTTTTAAAAAAGGGTAATTGTTGAAGATGAAAAGATATTAACTTATGTCTATGATATTTAAAGAAGATATTTGAAGCGATAGAGTTTCAATTACGGGGTTTTTAACTATAAACATAAAAGTGATGTCTTAGAATGGTAATTTAACGTACAATGGTAATCCTACAATACAAGTCAATCAAAAACTATAACAAAACATGGAAGTATAGCTCTGGGATTTCTAACTACAAGCTTATCCAAACCAAATTGCAATTTTCCTACCCAAGTTGAACAAGGCCCTTCAATTTGACCATTAATTTCATGTGTTGAAGTTCCAGCAATGATCCTGCAAATTATTACATCACTTTTCTCAATCTTCACTCTTGCATCAGAGGGCATTCTGGAGAATCCAATGTCAAAGTTGAACTGGATTATTTGGCAAACACTACAAGAAGGGCCATCACAGAGATATTTAACTTTTTGCATAGATTTTGTTCCTTGACAGAAGTAACAACACCTCACTGTGCTGTTATAGAATCTCAGACGTTCATTCCCATCAACCATGGTTCTGGGGTGCCTTGGATTTTGCACACTGGCCTTTTCCTTAACCATTTCTTTGTACTTCTCAAATCGCTCGAGCGTTTCTAGCAAAATGCTCACCTTAAAGACTGTTCTTACCTTTCTAGTCAAGTTGAGGAATTCATCCAAGCTTTGTGAAATATCATCTCAACTATTTTCCTTGATGGGTCATCTTTACTGAGTTCCATCAAAGATTCATAGGAACAATGAGAAAGTTAGATAAATTTACATATGCAAAGAAAACGAAGAGAGGAGTTTTAAATGTGAATGAACTATAGGCTAACTGGTTCTTTGTAATCCCAGATGACTCTCCTAAACTTTTTTTCTCATATAATACAGTTAGAGAGCTTAGTTTTGAAACTGTAGTGAAATTCACGCTAGACCTTTGAAAGTTCCAACTAAAAGTGTGGCAGTACAGGGATCAAGTTTGAAGGGTAAATCAATGGGGTTAGATTTAGTGGAAACAGTTAGTTTTGTATCATTATTGGGAGATGTGCACATATTTAATGTCCAATAATACCTTAAATATGATATTCTTTGATAAGAGGATACCTTATACTTAGCAAAAAAAAGTTAAGAAGGGTATTTTGTTAGGTTGGTATCTGGCCCAATTCTATGACCAAGCATTATTTTTTGTATTGTGGCCCAAAACCTTTTTTAAGTCAGCTGGGCTCAATTTCTTTATGGGATCAACAGAGTCTTTGTTCACCCATCTTCCATGAATGTTTTTTTTCATGAAATCAATATTGAAAAGAAATAAAAAGATGTGACTTTTGAATAGAAATGAACCCGTTCCTTTGTTAGTAGAATGAACTTTTATGGGCACCAAAAAAAAAAAAGCTAAAGCATAATCAGAATTGTGAGAAGGTTTCTGCAAGTAGAACAAATTGAATTGTAACCAATTTATCATGAACAAACTAGTTAAACCATACAGATATATCAGTAAAACCCAGTTTTGGTTCTTCAAATATTAATTCATGTAAACTCATACACACACACACACACAAGCAGATGTGTGTGTGTGTGACCTGAACTTCTGAATTCTAATATTGAAGTAGCAGTACAAGTGTATCACAGTAGAATATAGGCAAAGAATTTACCATGAAGAAACTAGTTAGATAGATTATATAAGTGCTTGTCAGTAAAACTCCATTTTGCTTCTTGAAAGATCCTGAATTCTGATACTGAACTCGTATATATGTAATAAGTAAGGAACTTACCATGAAGCTTTGGTGTGGCGGTAGCCACCTGAGATGGCACAGGATTAGAATGGCCATTACATTATTATCATCATCATTTCTGCTGTTCATATTTCCATTTTCTTCTCCAGATTTAACAGAAGGCCGCTGCTCATGACCACATCGGTGAGCTTACTTCCACACTTAACATTCTCCTTCAACGAAATCCACAAGGCAATCATCTGCGTAAAGAAAAGCTGATATATGGGAGGCTCTTCTTCCAACCGAGTCTGACTTTTCCCCCTCTCACTTGTTATCCCAATGTAGAATGTGTAAAATTATCGTTAGTGTAGGTTTTGCTATTCAAAGAAGGAAAGAGAGAGAAAGACAACGTGGCCGCAGAATTCTCCTGAACCAGCCAAAGACAAAACTGAGGAATTAAAGGGAATTTGGTTGTTTATAATGAACAGAGCATTTAGAGACAACTGTGTCCTTTTCGTCAGATAGGGGTCCGGACATGCATGGAGCCGAGAGACGTGCGAGTAATTTTGTGGCAAATTTATTTACTCTCGTCTTCTCTCTGCTACGTTTACTTCTTAATGTAAAAAGGTACAAATTGTTTTAGGAACTCAAAGTTAAGTTAGCTATAAGTGTGCAAAACTTTCCACTTTTCTTTCCTTTTTTTTTTTTTTATTTTTTTAAGAATCAATCGTATGTGAGGCCTTTTTTAAATCCGAGTAGGAGCGTTGGTGCACAATGGAGGGCGCCTCACCACCTCCAAGTAATTATTACGTTTGCATACAAAATGCTTGAACACAAAATTACTGGTTAAACTGATATAATAGCTTATTGATTAATCCAAGTGTTCAATAGTAAAATATAAGTTAAAAAAGGAAAATTGTATCAAAAAAATCAATTTAATTTCTTATAGAAATTATCATGAAACCTCTTCTTTTATAAATAGTACAAGCGGAAGTATATTAATGCACAATTTTGTAGGGTTTTCATGACCCAGCCAAAAATATTTCAGGAACATGAATGCAATTTGAACCAAGAAAGTATAATAAATATTATCCATAAAATTATGATTTTGACACACACAAAAAATATCATTTGAAACTAACAATGTTAGGGTCAAAGAATCATACAAAATATTTTATAAAACTTACAATATGAAATAAGTCTATTTAAAGTTAATCGTGGCTGGTTGATCTTTAATATATCGATACATAAATGAACTTTGAAGTGTATATGCTAGTTCAACGTGCTTTAACAATGCCCCTAAATTTCATTCGGTTCCTTTCAATGATTTTTCTTTGTTTATTTATTGTAACGTAAAGTAATATTTACTGCTTCTTTGCTTATATATAAAAAAAAATAACAACTAGGATAGTTAGCAACTCATTAAACCTAACATTGCATGTTTTTACAAGCATTTTGAGTTGTTACCATTAACCTTTTTTTTTTTATAACTAAAATTTTAGGTGAGTCGGAATCCATAACTTATTAAGGTTAAGACATGTATTTAAACTTAAAGAACATTTATAGATTATCTACAAACAAAGTTCTCATCTCAGCAGTGAAATTCGATTTCACGACCTTGTAGGTTATTAACCATGGTTTTTCTTGGGCTAAGTTATTAACCAATATTTTTACCATTAGACCGTACAGAGATTTAATTTCCTAAGAAATGCTTAATTTAAACATACAAATGTACAGTATCTGTGTATTTTCAAAAGTAATACTGATAAATAATTTCATCAGCTGCATATAACATATTGTTTTGCATTTCAATATGTTGAGTCAACTAGTCAAGGCCTCAAGGGTTCGAAAATATTTATTTGGGTTTGATAATAAGTAAAATATAGTCTAATAATATGGTTGCTGAATAATTATAAAAAATAATAAATATATTGCTTATCCAGGGTATAAAAGAGTTGGTTGATAGATACTACTCCATATCTTAATATAGCACTTAATTAGAAAGTTGATCTTAATTATTCTTAAATGTAAAACTTATTTTTTTATATTTATCAATTTTTTAAATTATTTCTATTGATACTCTCTTAACAATAAACAAATAAAAAATGGAGTAAAAATTGAGATAGATGATTAGGGTGTTTAGAAAAAAGAAACATATCATATTAACTTATTTAATTAATTTCTTTAATATAATTAAATTAGTTAAATAATTTTTATATTAAGAATTGGAGGAGTGTTAAAGTAGATAGGATCACGGGTGAAATGGTTTATTTTTCAAATAATTCAACCCGCTTAATTTGTTGTTAGCTAACTACTTTTGAAAGATGGTGTATGTATAAGAAGCAACCGAATATGGAAATTTCATAAATTAAAATATTTGTTTGTTTCCTGAGTTAAGCAACTTAATTTAAGTAATATTTCTACGGCATTTTGTATAAAAGTTAAATAAATGATTTTAAGGTATTAATAAAATTAGTCTAGAGTTATCTGTAACAAATATATGAGAATTTTCCTAAACTATCATTATCATATTTAGCGTCAAATCCAAATCCAAACCAACTCCTATGTTAAGTTTCTGACTAATTCGATACTGAAATTTGTAGGAGAGGTGGTGTTTTTATTTTTTTAAAAAAAATTGAGTTGGATCTAAAAAAAGTACATTCACAATTATCCTTTATGCATTATTTGTTGTACAAGAAATGTATTCCTTTTACTATTTTTTTTAATCTCGAAGATCATGTGCCAACCGTAGTAGAAAAATTGAGGAAAATCCCTATTAAAAATTTTATTGACAAGAAAGATTTGATAAATTTTTATATACTAAAAGTAAGTATTTATACTCTACAGATTTTATACAAATGAAGACTCGCCAATAAAATTTCATGTATCCATTATATCTTCCACTGAATGTTTGAAAGCCTTAATATAAGTGTTTGGT
This sequence comes from Vachellia collinsii, assembly GCA_006871305.1. Taxonomy (NCBI): domain Eukaryota; kingdom Viridiplantae; phylum Streptophyta; class Magnoliopsida; order Fabales; family Fabaceae; genus Vachellia; species Vachellia collinsii. The sequence continues at coordinate 14,500 of QFDD01002302.1, read as the reverse complement.
GTTGTGTGAATTAAAATTATGAGAATGTTTTTAAAATGAGTCATAGATTTAATACTTATAAAACTATTTTTTTTAACTTAACATTTTTCTTTCTTTTCTTTTTATATACAAACACCTAAGCTAAAAGTAGTATTTTTGTCAGGTGAAAAAAAGTAGTAGTTTTTATTACCATTATAAAGATAAAATTATTTAGAACAATTTTTATAAAAAAAGTTAAGTATAAAAAAGTAGTTTTAATTACTTAAATGATTCTAAAACAAAGCTCTAAACTCTAAAAATAGTAAAATGTGCTAGCTAGAACATTAATGGGGCCTAGGATGCAAACTAACGTTAGGCCTGTTAACAAAGTTGCTAAATTCTCTATCATATTAATTGATTACTGCTAAATTTACACTCTTAAAAAATTAATTGTGCTGGGTGTTTTTGATTAATAACCTGATTGCTAAATTTACACCTTTACCCTTTTATTTTTTATGGTAAAGTTTCAGTGTGATGAAATATAATGAACATGAAAATCTATTGAAATTATATTATACCGTAGAAGTTATTGCTTGCTTGTGAGTTTGATGTTTCTCTCGGTGCATTGAAATTAAAATTTTCTATAATAGGAGTTATGTTTAACTTAAGGAATTAGTTCTTTATAATATAGCGAATTAAGTTTTAACTTTCTGTTAAGAGAAGAGGTACTCACTACCCACATTTAATGCTAAACAATGTTTTGAATATAATTTTTTCAATCAAACGAAAACCATGTGCTAGAAAAAATATTAAAATATTGTGCATTGTACATGTAAATATCAAATAATATTTAATACTATCGTGTCTTCTTCTCCCATTTCCTTGGCTTTATTAAAAAAATTTTAATTCCCTTTTATAGCAAACGATAATATTAGTTGAAAATCTTAAATTTAGATTTAAGATTATTAAAATTTATTGTTTTATCATCAATACTTTTTTCATATATGATATGTGGAGTATTGCTAGAGTATAGGTTTTAGTATCATGGGACCTATTTTTTTTTTTGGAGCAAAACAGTATCCATTTTATTAATCACCAAAAAAAGTTGTTACACACACTAATATCCTGTAAAGAGAAAAAAGAGAAGCAGTATAATTACAACCTATAAGTATCAGCTGAAAACATAAATCCTAGTTTACAACCTACAAGTATCAAAGTAAAACTATAGATCCTATATTACAACCTATCAGAGATTAATTGTATAACCTCAGCCTATTCCTTCTCTGCTGCTGTAACATTCCAAAATTTCTACACTAGAAATACGAGGTTAAATGAGAGAGTAAAGACTAGTTAAGAGTAAGTTAAGCTTGAGCGACCTTTAGGAAAGGGGTATACGTGCTTGTGGGCATGTAAGAGCAGAATGGGAATTAAGGCAGAAGTTAAAGGAATTTTGGTTATTTTGACCAAAAATGCTAGAAAATGGCCCAAAGCACAGAAATGTCCAAAATAATTTCCTGAAGCATAATGGAGGCAAGTTTAAGGTTAAAAGAGCAGGAATAACCTTAAATTGAATTTTTAGTAATTAATTAATATTTGATTCATGAAGGGAGTTTAAGCAAGATATAATTCTTTAGAATAGCAAGAGGCCTCAAATAATTTTCCAAAATTAGGAGAAAATGGCTTGAGTATAATGACAATTTATAAAATTGTTTCCAAGCCTAAATTCAGAGCAGATTGTCTTAAAGAAAATAAAAAGTGCAATTAAGCATGAGAAAGAGAAAATAAAGAAAATTTCCGAAAATGCATTTTGGGAAAGAGTTTGGGGTTAAAAAAATTATGATAAATACTTCTCGAATTATGGAAATTTCCTATGATGATGGATTAATCAAGTGATTATAGGATTTCCAAAAAGAATTTCAAGAGTACAATTGCAAATAGAGAAGCATTATAGTTATCTTTCAGTTTATCAAATCTCATCATGTTCAACTCCCTAATTCTTATGGCTAGAGGTGAGCCAAACCAGCACAACCTTTCCCATGGACACATAAAAAGAGCATGCTCAATTGTTTCAACCTCTGTCTTACAGATGCCATACATTGGGTTATTCGAACATTTTCTCTATATAGTGCTTCTTTGGTTGCTAACACATTTCCTACTGCTCTCCAAAGAAAGTGGTTGACCTCTAAAGGCATCTTCACTTGCCAAATGTTATTTCAGAGTCTCCTTGACTGTTTATATGATGTACTTGGCTTCTCATTCTCCACTTCCACTCTATCTTCTCCTGCTACTTTGCATCCCATCTTAATATAATACACCCCATCTCTACTTTTTGACCAAATACATCTATCATCTCCTATCTCCTTTGGAATTTTAACTCTTCATATTGCTTCTTTGTCATTTTTATCCAGCCATTCCTCCATTGCTTCAAACTTCCATTGCCTATCTTCTATAATGTCCTAAACCTTACTTTTCTTAAGTGCAATAGATAAATTTCTTGGTTTGAGAAAGTACCCCTCCTCTTTGATCAGCCATTTATCCTCAAACAGGCTCACTTTGTCTCCTTTATTAACCTTCCAGAGTAGGTCCCTCTTGAGTAGTTCTAATCCTTCCAATATGCTTGACCATCCCATGATGCCTTGCTTCCTTTTTTTTTTTTTTTTAACCTGCAAGAACTCCTTATCCCCATGATGCCTTGCTTCCTAAATGTCAATGCTTCTTATTTGGATCTTCCCCATAACACTAGAAGGCCTAGATATTTTCCTAGTTTATTTGTAGCTTCAATCTCCAGAACTTCAAAGACCTGCTACTTTACTTCATCCACTATATTCTTACAAAAAGATACAAGATTTATCCAGATTTATCATTTGCCCTGAAGCTAAGGAATACCACTACAATATGTCCTTGAGCACCTTACAATTTCCTTTGCTGGCATCGATAAAAAAACAAAGAATCATCTGCAAAAAAATAATGAGACAGTACAGGACATTTTCTAGCCAGCTTTATTTCTCTTAATTTTCTGTTTTCCACATTCCATTGGACCTTAAGAGATAATACATCAGCTACAGTTATAAAAAGAAAGGGAGACAATGGATCTCCCTATCTTATTCTTCTTCTCATGTCTATATCAGCAATCAACCTTCTCCAACCATTAAATTCATTTTGACTGATCTAACAGATTCTATTATCCATGCCAACCATTTCTCACTAAAGCCCATTTTTCTCATGACTTCTTCTATAAATTCCCATTCAAGCCTAGCATAGGCTTTATTCATATCTATTTTGGTTGCCATCTCATATTTCCTTCTATTTTTCTTGTTTTTCAAGTGATGATAGGCTTCATGGGCTATCAAAATATTGTCTTGTATCAGCCTTCCTGCCATAAAGGCTCTTTGGTTTTCAAAAATAACCTTGGCCAGCAAGCTTCTCATTCTATTTACTAGTATTTTTTGTATGATCTTATATGCAAAATTACAACGACCTATGGGTCAATATTGCCCTATATTCTCAGCATGATCTACTTTAGCAATCAACGCCACATTAGTTTTATTCTGGTATTTCAACTTTGCATTATTATTAAAAAAGTCAAGCACCATATTGGTTACCTCATTTTTTACTTCAGCCCATGTAGAATGATAAAACATTACAGAGAATCCATCAGGGCCTGGCGCCTTTGCTCCCAGTTGAAATGTTGCTGCTTTGATCTCTTCTCTTGTGACTGGTGCCTTCAGCTTTAAATTGTCTTCCCCTGTTATTTGCTATTGTACAAAGTTGAGAACTCTCCCCAATTCTTCACATCCATTAGAGGAAAATAGCTTATTGTGATACATTGCAAAGGCCTTATTAATTTCTGCCTCTTGCTGTAACCATATCCCTCCATCACTCTTTAGCTTTACAACTTTGTTTCTTACCCACCTTTGTGTAGTGTTTGCATGAAAAAATTGAGTGTTTTTGTCTCTTGTCTCTAGTCGCTTGACTCTTGATCCTTGTCACCAGTATGTCTCCTATCTATCACATGCTTCTATTTTCATGATTATCTCCTCTATTTCCTTCATTTTGTTTCTAATAGTGATCCTCTTCGACGTTGTTCCATCTGTGTTGTTAACTTCTCAATGGTTCTTCTTGCATTTAGGAAAGCATTTTCCACAAGTCACTAATTTTTGCTTGTATTTTTCTAACCTTCTAATTAATTCTTCTACTTTATTCTCTCCTTCTCCTTCCTCTATCTACCATCCTTCTTTAGCTATCTTTAAGTAGCCTTCATGCTCTATCTAGAAAGCTTCAAATCTAAAAAGCTTGGTGGCTCTGTCATGTTTGTATTCACATTCAATTCCCAACATATGGTGATCCAACCTACTAATTCTATGTGTGTAACCATAGCATTCTGAAACGTCTCACTAAACTCCAAATTAGCCATTACCCTATTCAATCTTTCCTTCACATGGCTTCCCCTGGTTTCCCATTACTCCATATATATTGGGATCCATTGAACTTTAAGTCCACCAAACCACAGTCAGAAAGCATGCTTTGAAAATTTAGAGTTCTTCTCACATCAATTGTCCTGCTCCCAAATTTCTCAAAGCATGAGACCATGTCATTGAAGTCACCCATACAGATCATGAACCTTGAATTCCATTCACTAATCCTCTTATCTTCTTCCAGGCCTCTTCTTTGTATTCATCCCTTGTTGCCCCATATACATAAGTAACATGTTGATGCACATTGTGTTTATTCAAGATCATACTCATATGGATTATATTTTTAGAATAATACGACACATTTACTACTACTTCTTTCTCCACCATAGAGCCAAACCCCCACTCCTTCCTACTAGTTCTACATGCCATTCTTCATCCATCTTACACTTTTTTCTAATATCCTATATCTTTTTTGGCCATTCTTGTCTCCATCAGAAATATTATCAAGGGATTTCTTTTACTATTCCCTTCCTTCAATTTGTTTATTGTCAAGGTCCTACCTAGAATTCATTTGCTCCCGATGGCTGTTATAAGCTAGCCACCTTCACCTTTAGCCAACTCAGCTACCACCATTTATATTTCATTGCCTACTAACTTCTTCCCCTTGATTCCTCTTCCTCTTGTTCCCTCCCTTTTTTCATTTTTTCTTCCTACTATTTTTCCTCTCCTTATTTTTTCCCTTCAGAATTCTAATGCTTCTTCTCCCTTCAATCTCCTTAACTCCTTATATTTTCAACTCCTTCATCTCCACATCCTCAAAATTCAGCTTCTCTTCACATTCATTGAATTCTCTCCGCCTTCCAATTCTTTTTTTAGCCTCATTTTCCTTAATCCTTTTGCCATTTAAGATATCAGTGATAGTTTCCCACACATCACTATTGCATTGAACATATTGTCTATCATATTTGGGATTAACTCTTTGTTCCATTCTCTTGTGTTTTTAGGATTAGCTTCCTGCACTTGTTCGGCCTCTTTCCTCCCCTCCTTAGCCTTCTCTTTTGCTATTCCCACCTTGTGTCTCCCGGCTTATTTTTCTTACTATTTTCCACTGTCTCATTCTGGCCTAAATTCCTGTTTAAATTTTCCTTTTGTGCCTTATTTTTGGTAAGCGCTTGTATATCTCTCTCTCTCTCTTCATATTCCACTGAGCTATTCTCCTTATTGCTCCTTAATGGCTATATTTTAGCCACATTATTATTTTTATTCACTTTCTTCTTTGCCTTAGTTTCCCTTTCCATTTCTTCCTAATCTTCCTTGCAACAAATCAGTTCAATCGTAACATTTCTCATTGATTGTGTACCCAACCAGTTCCGAAACTCTATCTCCTCTTCCCCTTCATTTTCATCATGAGTTGGACAACATCTTTGATCATGCCCTAATTTTTTTACCACATATATAGCAAAAATTCTACAACCTTTCATATCTAGCTTTTATCCAGATTGGTTTTTTCTCTAGTTGTGGAGTCCACATACCAGTCACTAGCTATTTACTAAGATCAACCAATACTCTAGCTCTTAGAAAACTTCTGACTAACAAATTACCTTGTATTGGATTTTCCACCATTACTACATTCCCTATCTCAAATCCAAGGGTGATTGTATTCTCAATCTCCAATCGTCTTATAGGTAGATCATGACATTGGATCCAAAATGGAAAGAAATTGAAATCTACCTCATCATAAGTCATCATTTGTTGCCGTGGTTGAATATTCAGGAGCAAGCCTTGAATCAACCACAGATGATCATGCAGGATCCTCAAATAATCCTCCTTCCGTCTAAATTCAAAGACGGATGCTCTATTATTGCGTTCGATAATCTCTAGATCATCACGATTCTCCATATTCCATCCCTTCCCTATCATTCTAATCACTGTTGGCTTATTAAGATTCCTCTAGATAATTAGTTTTCCTATCAGTGCTCCAAAATTGTTTGTCGTTGCTCCTCTTTCTTCCATATCAATTCCACTTTCTTACCATCCTTATTATATTCTCCTTCCTCCAATCCATTTGCTCTCCCCCTTACCTCCATTGCCATCTTCCACTTCCTCTGCTTTATCCCATCAGTTCTTCTCTGTAACAATGTGTCATAGATCATATCACTCTTTTCCTCCATTGCAGTGGGCAGCAAATTTTACGCACTCCAATCGATGATGAACATCGCAACCTGACTCTCACCAGACAGAGAAAACACTCTCATGCTAGAGAGAGAAATTTTTTTCTTTTTATTTTTTATTGATTTAAATTATCATGGGACCAAATCAGAGGTACCTTTTTTGAAGATATATTTTACATTCATATAAATTGGAATTTGAACCTGATGATAAAGTAATCATAAGCCTCTTCCCCAGGAGCAACACCAGTTAGTTTAATATCCTTAATACAAATAGGTTTGCTAAAGGGGGTAAAAGAGCTCCCTTGATAATCCTAAAAATATATAAGGGTGCAACTGCTAATTGTAGAATGGTAGCACACTTGAGTGGAACTACATTTATACATACTAAAGACTTGATGAATCTATTCTTCAGAATTCAAGGAAAAATGTCAGGACCGTTACATATAATTTAATACTGTTACATATGCATATACAAAAATGGTGTAGCCTTACTACAAAAAGTAACAGTATTAGGTTATCTTTTATGGTCGTGGCATTTTTCCTTCAACTTTGAATATTCATTGGTATTTTTGCATCTTCGAATAACCTACGGTGTTGAACGCACTTTGCACCTTAATCCTATAAAAAAAAAAAGGTATTCAACATGAAAAAGAAAGAATTATAGAGAGTAGATACTGATGATATAGATATTTTTCATATACTTCCAAGGTTTTTAAGTGTTGGGATTGGAAGGCACAACGAAATATTAAAAAAATTTCCCAATCCCTATCTTGGATCTGTTGAAGGTGTTTAAATCGTGTGGTTAGAAATATACCTTTTTTTATTCCCACAGACATTCAAATGTTCCTTTTCTTTTTGTTCGATTTCAAGAAGCCATAGACTACGATCATCTCCCTCTACTAGTCTCCACACGAATAGCTTTCAACATGAATAGGGTGATAGCTCCACAATGATCGATTCTAGGATCAGCTCTTCAATCTCATTTTCTCTCTTAGTTTCTCCCTCATCATTTTTCATATCTGATATGTGTGTCTTTGGGAAAGCTCTGGCTACCTATTTATAAATAGTCAAAGGTTATCTTTTTTAATTTTGAAATCAATCTTTATTAATTTCGATATCCAAATCAGATGACAGAGATTAAATAAAAGTGGTTTAATTTAAATCTGTCCAACAGATTTAATTTAATCCATTTATTTAATTTGGATAAGGAGCCAACAAGGTTATATTTTAATTTATCTCTATAAATTAAAACTGACATATAATGTCAAGATTTGATCTATCCTTTAAATCAAATACAAGATTTAATTTATCTTTTAATCCAATATTTAATCTATTTGATAAATTAAATTCAAGATATTATATCATTATTATATATATAATATATATTTACACAAAAATATATTATGTATATATATGTACGAATTTATATATATATCGACCCTAGAATATTCATTGAATCTGGACATCTTAGCTCGTATTAGGCCATTTTATGATGTAGGCACATATGATGTTGGCAATGGGCCAATGACTATAATAGCTCACAAGTCGTAAGCAGCCAATGTGAAGACATTATGACTACCCAATTCATATGATAATCTATAAACCGATACAACTTATCATACAACCATATCACATCCCTTTTGTCACATGATAATCTAGTTAAGGATGAGGCATGAAGTTTGTCATCTTCTTATTCTTGACTATTACTTTCTCGATCTCTGAGCAGTCTAACTGTAAAAGTGGAACTTCCTTCCAATTACAATATGACCATACATTTCTCAATCTCACTCATCAGGGACCCATCAATATCTTTGTGCTAATGCGAGGGACAAATTCTATCTTAAGCATTCATATTCCTCTGTGTGAAATCCACTAAGCGCAACATAACTTTTATCATCCTTCAGTCAAAAATAACTTTTGATGAGGTCAAAGCTGAACGATTCTCATGTTGGAATACATGAATATTTCAAGTTTAAAGGTACATTGACGGGGTCATTTGTGAGATAAGTTTTATGACTTAATCTATGTAGCTTTCACACAGCAAATCAATCCAGCACCTTGTACTCTTACAAGTGCCTATGACTTTGATTTGTATCTCCATACATTTGCAAAGTCATAATGGCCTGATTTCATCTTTGCTACTGCATAGGTGACTGGATATGAACATTTAGGATAATCACTACAATTTATCCAAGAAAAGTTTATCACAGCAAACATGTGAAGATTATGATAATGAGTTTTAGCATATTACTAGGTATTTTAGCAATTGATTAATTTAGTTTGGGATCATGGTTTTCCTTTTCACCTCTTCGCATGTGTGTAGATTAATGAATTCATAAAAAAATTATGTAAATAATTATAGATTAAATTAGAAAGAAAAATTGTGCCTTATTAAAAAAGAAACAAACATTTTAAGCATGTAACTAAGTATTTTTTATTTGTTAATATTTTTAATTCAATTTTTACTTTTTTAAAAATATTTTTAGTGAAGTTTATTAAGTATGCGGAGTTGATGCATTAGAAAATTTAGGATTGTCAAAATAAAATGTATTTAAAATAATAATTAATGTTTTAAGCAACTTGTAAAATGTAAAAGGTCTTATGGTAAAGGTTATGAAAAAAATAATCTTATGATAAAAACTAGACCAAATATGGATCACACACACACAAATTATACTATTCTTAACTAACAGATAGTTCATACAACACAGAGTTAAGGTGCAATCGGCATGTTGAATCATTTTTTCAAATGCATCTAATACTCTAAAATATTTTGTTATGCATGTAGTATTCTAAAATATTTATTTCAAATACATCCATTACCTTAAAATACGTCTTGATGAAAAAAATACTTGATGATAGTGAATACATCAAAAAAATATTTTTAAGTGTAGGATGAACATGAAAAACCAGCACTATTTCATGGTCATATATATACCACAATATATTTTAGGATGATAGATGTATTTGAAAAAACATTTCATGGTGTCCAATGCACCTTAACCACACAATTTATAAGTAGCAACCCTCGCTGCCACAAACAGCAATAAATTAACATTCATCAAGTTTTGTTCTTATTTTGATTTTAATCTATCAAATTTTAAATCATGGGTTTTTTAATCACTTAAAGGACAAAATGATCTATATTCCTATTTAATTATAGGGACTGATGTTTTAAATGGAATAAAACGTAATAGATAAAAATAAAACGATGAAAAATTCTCGTGGGAAGGGAAAGAAATGTGCGTGAAATGTGAGTGTCGGAAAAGTAATTTCACAAAGCGAGGCTTTCCTATAAAATCAACAAAACCAAATTCCCTTCAGATAAGAGGGAAGGAGAAGATGTTCTCAACAAGAAGAAATCTTCGTCGTGCTTCTTCTTCATTGAACCTCCAAGAACGCAAAACTAGAAAAATGTAACCTAACTACTGAAGTCGTCGAATTCTTCTTCATCTGAAGCTGAGCTCAGAATTCAATGTTATTGATAATAAGGTGCGAGTCTCTGAGATTTGTTGAACTGTTCTTTTTCATTTCGTATTCGTTTTTGTGTCAATAAATTTCTGGGGTTATGGTTAATCAGAATCTCTTTGTCCCCTTTTTTCTGACTCTGAGCTTCCATCATTTATAGATAGCTTCGTTTTTTCCGTTTCCCTGACTGTTTCAGACATCTTTTTTTTATTCTGTGAAAAGAAATCTCTTTCGTTTTTCTCATCTAAACGGAGTTGGTCTAGCCAACTCACTTAGATCCGTTCGTGTCTCGAGTTCGAGTTGTAGAGGAGACATATTACTAAGAGGTACGAATCGGATCATTGCTTAGTTCGAATAACGCTGAAGCTACTACTGCTTATTCTTAACAAAGAAGCTGATGGGGAGATTAACCAAGCTGAATAGATTCCTAAAAGTATTTATGCTCATTATTTTTCTTAAATTAACTTACCTAATTTATATACTATCATATAATCTAATTACATACATAAATAAATATTTTTATGATAATCTAATTATATACATAAATAAAAATTTTTAAGTAATGTATCAAACATTTTTAATATTCTGAGTAAAAGCAAACTAATTAAAGATTGGGTAGTGTCAAGAAAGAAATCTCGTTTTTCATTGGCCACTAATGGTTGTTTGGAATCCCAAATGTACCGTTAAGACAAAGTTCCATTCATATATTTATCTGGTATAAATAAAACTACTTAAAATAAATTAACGCAAACAATCATTGGTTGGAGAACTAGTTGGTTTTTTACACATATTAGTATAATCTTTAATCTCTTAAAGCTATCTTTATTTTGGTTTTGATCTCTTAAGTTTCAAATTAAAGGTTTTAATCCTTTAAATTTCATTTTATTTATAATATTAGTCTCTATAATTTAATAAAAATTTGGATCATTTTGTTCATTAAGAGATTAAAACCTAGAGCTGGGCAAAACATCCTTCATGGGCTCAACTAGATTAAGCCCCGATGGAAAAGGGAAGGTGATTTTTTAAAGTCTGACCCATTTATTTGAGAGCTTGGGCTAATCCACAGGCCTCAACTACATTTAAAAAAATTGTTTATATCTTTTTAAATAAATTAACTTTATATAATAAAATTTTTAATTGAAGACATAAATATTATCAAATAATTTAGTAATTGTTAACAAAATCTTTCTTCAGACAATGATTCTACTTTTTTATCATTCAACGTATATATGTTATTTACTTCTCTTCTGAATAGATAATAATTTACGTGATATGTGTACATCCTTAAATAAAACTAGATAATTGTTTTCTTTGTTTATCTTACAACAATAAATATGATTCTATCAAACTTATAAATGGAAAACAAGTTTTGTAAAACCATTAAGAACCAAATTAAATATTTTGAAATTTGAATGGAAATTTTTTAAAATCTAGGAGAAGTACATAACATAGTAAATAACACTTCTAGTAAATATGCTCGAATAGTATAAAAAGTTAAGTAAATAAAACATTTTTAATAACATATACTTACAAAGTAAAAGTTTTAAGATATGAAACAAGGACAGAAAATAAGTCAAACTTTTCATAATTAATAAATAAAAAAATTAGCTGGTTAAATGTGTTAGCTCTTTTAAACCTGGGATCCTACAAAGCTAACCCTTTTAAATAAAAGTTGTTCTGGATGCTCTAGATTATAAGTCCATACCTCTAGTTAAACAGGTTCGGCTAGTTTTTCCAGCTCTACCATAATAACTAGTTTTAAACTAAAGGATCAAAACCTAAATGGAGTAAACTTAATGAACAAATATTTTATTAATTCTTCTTTCCTTTTAAATCTTGTATTGACTAAAATTTTCATTTTCATTTTATTTTTTATTCAAACCCCAGTATGTCTGTAAGTCATGCAGATCAATTGTATAACGATTCAGATTTAAAAAATCTTAATTGATAATTTTTTTCATAAAAAATTATTTTTTAACAGAATGACAGTTAAATATTATTTTGATTTTAGATTCTAATATATTAAAATTTTAAGCTATTAAAAATATGAAAAATCATATTAAATCTGGATTATGTAATTTTGACTTGGACGGTTTAATTGGTGCTCATGAATAACAGTTAGTTGATAAGCCCACAAACTACTTAGTTTAAAATGTTTTTCTGACATTGATTAAATTTTTTTTTTGCAAAGATGCTTATTTCCATTAACAAAATTGTCTATTTTTTAAACAAGATTTAGACCAATTAATCTTATCTAAATCACTTAAAAAGGACTTCTTTTAAAATAAATTATGAATTGATAAAATTAATTCGTGGTGATAAATATAATTTTTTTCAACAAAGAAATATACATGATATATTTTATATATAAATTAAAAATACATATGATATTTATGGACCCACACGAGATAATAATTGTATTCAAGGACTTCAAAATTCTTCGACTGAGCAAAGTTATGATTACTTAGTCTTTAAAAGGACTAGGGTACAATTTTGGCAATAAAGTTTTTTTCCAGGAGTTTTTGATATAATTAAGTTTTGTAGGGTGTAAAAGTAGACACAATCATTTAAAACGGAGCAATTTTCAAAATTATATTACATTGACTTAAAGATTCATCTCTCTCTCACAGTTTTTTTTCTTTTTTTTATGTAAGACTCATTTAATCTCCCTTTATTTTAATAACCGACGTTTGAGTCAATTTAATAGAGTTGCTACACTTGCACATTGAAAAAGGTTGCAGCCACTTTTACACATTTCAAAACTTATTTGTGTCATACGCTCATGTCGGAAAACTTCCTTGCTAAAATTGTGTATTAACCCTTCTTAAAATTATAAATTCAAAACATTCTTATAATATCCATACAATCAAATTATGATTTGAAAACGGACCAGTAGTGACTATGAAATTTACCAGTGCTAGTTCTAATAATTTTGATTTTAAGGTCCTGAAATGTTTTCAATTTCCTTGTAGTCCTCATGTCATTTCATTTCTCCAAGAACTATACATATTTTCTTATGTATCGTACGGAATAATAGAAATGAGCTATGCTGTATATAACCTATAAATTGTACAAATTAATCACACTCCTATTTCTGTATAAATAGATTCTGGATATGCAATAACATTTAGGGAAAATCCTAATAAAAGACGATTAAATAATTCAAATTCAAATTTGAGTCATTAAACTTAATAAATCTTTGATTAGGTCGTCCGACTCAATTAGGGATTTAGAGATTTGGTTAAATTACTTACATATCCCTTAATTATTAAAAAATAAAAATATATTATTTTTTATCACCATTCGAATTCATTAATTAATTTGTGCCAATTAAATGAGCCAGATTTTCATATTCCGTTGATGATTTCCTGATTTTGCGGATTGCAATTATTAGTAGATATCCACAATATAACAATGCCCCAAGGAACTCAACTGCTGCTGCTTCAGATTTTAATATTATCATCATTATTATGAAATAAAATATTTTTGTGTATGTATAACAGAGGGAGAAAATATTACTCTTTAATTGATTGCAAAAAAAAAAAAGATTTTTAACATCCTTTTCAATCTTATCAATTATATATCACTTCTTAATTGGTTATTTTTTAATTATCATTCCTTTTTTATTGACAACAAGATGAGAGACATCATATATGAAAGTGACAACAAAATTGTGATGGTTATTGCGAATTTTTTGCCAAAACCTTGTGTACCTCAATAACATCTTTCTAATAACCTAGGTCTAATACCATGATAGTAATTAATTAAATGTAGAAAAATCAAATATGCATGGCCTGGTTACAAAGAAGCTTTTATATATCTAATAAAAGAAACTTTCAGACATAAAATATGATATAATATTAATACTTAATCATATTAAATCTTAACACAATCATATTTTATTATAACAGAAAGTCATATACAAATGTGATTTTCAAATAGGGGAAATAATTATTATATGACATGCAAGATTTCAGCAAGTTTGTCTAAACAATGCATAAATTTTTGATTCAGTATAGTAGATATTTGGATGGATGAATAATTTGATGAACCTTTTTTTTTTTTTGCCAGCAGAACTATCTGATGAACTGCTTGCCTTGTATGTGGAGGATGCGTAGTGGAGTGGGTCGGAGAATATGACTTCAAAATACCATTGGCTGGATCGAAAATTTCCGAGATTATCACAGCGATATGATCTCTTCTATAACTTTAGGTGGATCGCATGATGAAAATTTATCAAGAAGCTATATGATGTACAGTAGATAGGTGAAGGCTAGGGTGATGATTTCTAATATCAAGATGAACAGGGAGAACGTTCAGGGGTAAAAAAATAAATATATTTTTATTTTCAATAATTAAGGGATATTTAAGTAATTTTACCCAATTTCTAAATCCCTAATTGAGTCAGACAACCTGATTAAAGATTTATTAAGTTCAGCAACATAAATTAGAATTTAAATAATTCAAGCGTCTTTTATTAGGATTTTC
>QFDD01002301.1:0-21137 GCA_006871305.1 Vachellia collinsii | reverse complement strand
AAACATGCTTTGAAAGTTCTCATTGAAAGTGGAAGAAGAAAAGCATAATACTGAAAGAAAACCTTGGCTTGGCGAAGCTCATAAATCTCCAAGAACAATTGCTTTGCGAGTTCCTCTAAAGCTTGTACTTCTGCTTCCATGCCTCTGATATCTTCACATATAACAAAATTATAAGAAATCGCAGGGTATATAACTTAATGACAGCAAAATGAACTATAAAATTAGATATACCACTTTAGGGAAATTTCTCAACAAGAAGAAAGCCAATTAAAAAAACAGAGTAACCATCAAATATTCATAATTCAAAAATCTATCCTAAAAAGTTCACATTTTTCAAAAGAAGGTGGAACTGATAGACCATAGCAGACCTATTCTAGAGGAAAGAAACGTGTTTCAAGGGAGAGGCAAAAGGCATCAGCTGCGCCACTTCTTGACTGACCAAGAAACAGTAGCAGCACGTCCTCAATCTAACCAGGGAGGGGGCTTTCTTACTCAGGGAAGCTACAACAACATGATTGTCATGGAAAATGATTAAAAGCGACTAACAAATTAGTGGAGTAGTGGGGAACTAGTCCTGCAAATTTAACAAACAGTGTCTCTTTTTGGTCTGTTATAGATAGGAGATCTCAGATAGTAGGAAGGCATGGTTGATTAAATATCTTTTTATGTAATTCATTTTATTGCGGTATTAGTATTTGCACATACATTTATAGAAAACATTGTATCTCCCTTTTCTCAACATTAACTATCAGGAACTCTTCCCTAAAAACCAAAGAGTATAAAAACAACAGTATGCTAGATTAAATTCCAGGGTGCAGGCTCACCATTATCGAAGGAAAATGGTATGATCTAGTTCAATAATAAAGGACTATTGAGATGCTTGAAAAGGCATAAGAAAAGGAAAAGATCAAAACGAAACCAAGAAACAGTAGCATAAAATATGCTTCGCAGAAAGAAATGCCCTATACAATGTTTTCTAGAGATGTATGTGCAAGAATTCTAAACGCTTATACTTGGTCATAGTCTAACTGCAAGCTGTCACCAACAGTAATTCTATGAAACATTGGTTTCCCATGATATAGATTAAAAATGCGGTTTTAAGAGTAAAAAACACTGACCTTGCTCCTTTTGGTCCTCCTGCACAGATCGAATGACTGTGCCAACTATACGTTTTACAAAAGATCTGGCATTTAATTTCTGCAACAAACAAGTTTAGATCAGTTGCAAATAATAGGATTAAAAGAAAAGGAATTAATAAAGGTTTTCAAACAGAGCTTGATAGTAAAATGCAGAAGAAAATAAAACATTTAAAACTTCAATAGTTGACAAAAAGAAAAATTAATAGAAACATCATGCTGGCAGAAAGAAAATATAAACCTCTTCAGATCGTTGGCTGCTCTCCATCTCCATTTGACAAAGTATAATTTTCTTTTTCTTTGAGATACAAGTCTCAATTGACTGCATCAGTTGTCTCTCCAAGCCTTTAATATCTGCTTCCTCAATCTCTCTGATTAATAGAAATGTGTAATTTCAATAAGCAAATGAACACATAGTAATTACGAAAACCATAATACCATCATGAATCTGTGAATCTTACTACTTACTTTTTTTCCTGGATGGAACTTAAAATAGGTAAAGAGAGCACAAAATATCCTCTAAAATCTAAAATGTTAAGAATAATGATGATGATGAGGATGATGATGGGTCTCCAAAACACAGAAAAATCAGAAATATATTTCGTTGAATAATCACAGGCTACATACTACTGAATAAATTATGATCCCATAACCCAAAGGGAGAAATGCAAATAATGATAGTAACAGGAAGGGATAAGTCCAAAACCAAAACACCTCAATAAATTGGTACAGTTTTACACTGAAGCCAATTTCATTTTTATTTAATAAAAGAAGAATTCATTTGGAGGAAGTAAGGGAAAACATATAACTAAAATGAGAAATTCAAGTAATTACCTGATGAAAAGTGATAAATAACTGTAGGGTAAGTTCACAGCACCAAAACCAGATAGAACAGCCATAACCGTAACACCAATCACCCCGATTCTACTGACCAGTTGAGGCATAGTGAAGAAACCTAACAATTAAAAGCTATCAGCTACCAGCATAGACTCAAAATCTTAACCAAAAATAGGAAATATCTAAAAACTCTAACCACAAAACCCAAATTTACCATGATATACATAATAAATCTTAAAGGCCAAATTAGAGTCACAACATAAATTAATTCAGATAGTATAATTAATATTCTCTCAGAGCGTGAGTATGTGCATCTAATAGCAATATTTCAAAGTTTTTATTATGCTGCAAAAAGGACTAAGAAAGTGAGAGGCAATGCAGAGGCATAATCCTGATAGAGTAAGTCAGTACTCAGTACCTTTATCAGGTGATGGCATTGGAAAGTGAATGCCCATGCGCCAAAAGGCATACAGAAATGCCAGCAAGAATAATATAGCTCCAAGTGCTGCCCGTTCCTTCCTTAAACCTGAAAAGAGAATAAAGAAAAAGTTAGCAACAAAAAAAAATGATCTTAAGGACCTTATAAGCTGCATTCCATTGCTCAAATGCTACAGCTTAAAACCATACCTACCTACACAATTCACTCCACCATTATTTTGTATATGAAAGAAAGAAGAAATTATAAAAACAAACAGAAAGAGGTACCCCCCACCCTGGAGGGATATCCTATTAAAAACAACATGGGCGAAAAATGCAAAAGCCACAAGTATCATCAACAAAGCACATAATAGGTAAATCCCTGCCATCTCTGTAGAGTGATTCCCGTGAAAACCTTGATAGCAGAGCATCTTAAGGATGGCAAATGATTACAACAAAGGGAAAACGAAATGGGACATGCTTCAATTCAGCCCTCCTAGACGTTAAAATGGAAATGCTATAAGGAGTTTGTCTCAACTCCACAACGTTCCACCTTCTTATAGTGTTTAGCAGTGAAGACCTAATAAATCTATCAAAATGTTGGAACAGTCAATAACATAGCTACTTCATGCATACTGATTAATTTTTTTTTTTTTTTTTGGAGGGGGGGTGGTTTGGAACCACTTGGTTACATGGAAAGGATCTTTCATTTCTTTGGGAGGTGTTAAAGATTATTATTAAAATATAGAAAGTGATATATCCAAGAAAATCCAAGGACTGACTGAAATAAACAAGTGAAATATCCCCAAAAAAAAATCCAAAACTATCCTCTCACCTGTTAGAAAGTGAAAAGAATTCAATAGTTCCAACAGAAACGTATCAGAAATGCCACTATCACTGGGTTCTTAAGAAAATGAAGATTCCAAGAGAGATAGGAACCTGACTGAATAAAGAAGTTAGGGATAGAACATGATGAATGGAAGAAGGCCATTATCAATAAGGGTAAAGACTCAAAAACTGGTCACTTGCACAATCAAGCAATGTCCTAGAAGTGTACGGTACACACAAAACCAGTCAAAGAAAAGAAATAGCTACATAAAAGACATGAAATTGCATAAAGCTTGTGTAACTAGTGGTTGAGCAGGGCAACCATAAGCCTAGTATATATTGTACTGTAACAGAAAAATCTAACTCTTTCTGAAGTGACTCTTTTAATATATAGCTAAAACTTGGATAGGTGCCATCATCGATGCTTTTAGAAGTTCTATTTTTCAAAAAGTATTGCAGGTGGTGAAAATTCAAACTACCTTCCACGGTATCAGAGGAAGGAAAAAGAAAAAGCTACATACATGCTAGTATAGAAAGTGAAGATTCGCTTACCACTGTTGCAGAGCATCAAGTAACAATGATAATAGGGCAGCATGAAGACTAGCAATAAGATCAAACAAAATAAGTCCACCTTCCAGTTCACAACTCTAGCCCTACATTCATAAAGAAATTCAAATTCCATTAGATCATGAAAATTTTATTGTCATGTATCATTTTCAGAAAATCAAGCATATACGGCAAGGCCAATATGATAGACTAATGAAAGCTAACTAATTATGCAGAGGAGCAAAAACTGTGGAATAAAGGATAACCGTATTGCAAGATTCAAAAGAACAACTGATTTGAGGGAAATGTAAATCCAATAGGACGCAATATGGATTCTAATCGTTTGTGTATTCTCTATCGCTTTCTAATTTATCGGTTTCTAACTATACGAGGCCTAAAAGAAAATTAGCGCCTTAACCCACGCTTGCACATGCATCCAATATCGTCTCTTTAGCTTCAGTAATTTCCAAGGCAATTTAACATAGATTTGATCCGATGAAAGTAAAGCTAGAGATAAACAAAAAGCATAAATCTCAGAATTCATGAAAAGGGCAGATTCTAAAAGGGAACAAAAAGTGAAATTTGAGAGGCTTGCTCTTTGGAAAGGATGGGAATGATCTCGAAGAGGACAAGCTGGAGGAGATTGCAGGAGAAGGCGAAGACAACGCTGAAAATGATCTGCACCAGCGCGCGTTTCTCTTCGTACTCTTTGTAGAGACGACGGTTCAAGAACCAGAGACCAGCCCAACCGAGTAAACAAAGAGATCCCAGCACCACGCCTCCTTCATACATTGCCCTTCCCCAACCCATCTTTGGTATTGTTTGCGTCTCTGTGCAGTTTGGATTCAGCAACTACCCTCAAAGTCTAATCAAAAGCAACTGTCACAGGAGTAAGCTGTTGGAGTTTCAAGGTCGAAAGCAGTGGGATTTCGATTTGGAAGGCATCTCGATTTGGGAGGTATCTGAGAAGAATAATTCATTCGTTCATTGGATTAATTCAATCATTCTCCCAGGTCCTCGGGAGAACTGGAAATGAGACTAGACAACTTGCAATGAAGTGGCAATCCAGTCAAATTGTTGCTACTTGGCGGATGGGTTCGACTTTCACTCGTTAAAATTCAAAGGTATAACGAAAACAAACTGAGAGAAACTGTGACATTTTATTACTAGACATTTCAAGAACAATTATGGGAAAATCTCAGTAACATACTTCAAATTCTGGAACCCGGTGCTGCTATGAATAAACTATGTGAAGGGATAATCTGTTGTTTACTTTTCAAAATTTTTTATGGACAATTCTGTCTTTTCATTCAAAATCAGAAATTCACATTTGTTGATAACTACTAATCCATCTTTCTTTTATTTATAGCAACAAACAAGGTTTTGAAATTTTAAAAGATATCTATAAAAGATTTTCCCAACAATTATCTTTTTATCAAAGACAATTTTATCTAAAATCTCGTAGATGCAAAATAAATATTAAATACAAATATTTTTCTTAAAATTCCAATATTGGCTCAAAATATTAGCATAAAATAACTCTTTTTTAAAGTCACTCATGCCGATACTTATTTTTTATAAAGTCATTTTGTTTCTTATCTAATGATCCTATAAGTTAATGTTCAAATTTATTCAGAAAGTTTCCATTCATGATCGTTGGACACTCGAAAGTTTTTTTATTAATTTTACTTCGAAAGTATTCAAAACAATGTAATGATGCCCCAAATGTTAATCATTGTTAATTTTGCCCTTTAAATGGGTTATTTGACTATATGGTACACATGGCACCTCCCCATTGGCACTCATATAACACCTCATCCTTCACATGGCAAAAATTTTTTCAAAAAAAAACGGGAGGGGTGAAATTACATGTAGATCCCAAGGAATGGAAAATATTACTATAAAATCCCTTAAAATCAAATTAATTTGAAGTGCCAAGGGACCTGGGCTTGATTAAAAGGAAGTGTGCAAAGACGTCCATGCCCTTATTTGTTTTGATTGAAGTTTGGGTTCAAACATTCAATCACGATGGAGAATCACTCTACCCCCCACCACGCTCTCATCTAATCGTATCTTCCTCGCTCAGTTGCTAATCGTTGCTGTGGTTATTGGTTCTCACCACGACCCATTATTTGGTAGTATTTTGTGTCTGACCATTAATCACTTCTTGTTTTCCTTATTTGTTTTCTCTCTAACACACTATAGGTTAAATATAGTAATGATAGCGTTCTACTTTGGCTTCGTTCTTGAAGTGTTTTAATTCTCTCAATTCTATCTCTTAATTATGGTGGTGCTAGTGCTTTTATCAAATTAAGAGAGAAATCAATGTCTAATTTACCTTCCCTAGTTCCCTTTTTGTGCTTGAAAATCTTGGTGTGTAGCTTTGTTTTGTGATCTGTGATCTATGTTACTGGTTATCAGACATTGTGTATCAGGGTTAATGGGCCTGGAACCTTCTTTCAGAGTGCGAACAAAAAAATCCCTTAAAAGAGGCATACTTGTCTAAAGGTAAAGCAACTTCATTTAGATCTAGATATCAACAAGATCATATTAACATCTATATAGTGAATAATATTAGAATAAAAGGTTCAAGAGACAAAATGACCATACTTGAATGAAATGCTTGAGCCCATGGTCTTAACCACACAGGAATTTCCTGAAAAATTTTCCACCATAGCCTAATATGTAAGTCATGTAACTTAAGAATATAAAAGATGATAGAAAATATTCAAATTAAAAATAAACTTGGAAATTATCATTAGACTAGAAATATTATGCAAGACATATTGTTAATTTGCAGGACAAGAGGGAAGCCAAATTAGGAGTGAGAAAATGGCAATACACATAACCTATTAGGTAAGAATCTCTATCAATTACAAATTGTACAACACTGAAGGCCAAAAAGATCAAAACATATTCACCTAAGATGTGATGAGAGGAGGAACCAAAGCATATCCCAAATCTTACCTTCAGAGAGACGATCGCGACAGGCGCCAGCGACTGTAATTAAGGGACCACGAACATTGATGACATTAGAGACCATGACCACCAACCACATCGGAGACCACTAATGGTGTACTGAGAGGAACCTAAGATGTAATGAGGGGAGGGACCAAAGGCACAGTAAGGGGAGCACCGTGAAATCTAAAGCCCTAATCTTCTCCACACTTTTCCATTCAAATAACAAAGGGCAAGAAGGTAATTTTACTCTTACAAATAATATAATCCAAGTCCCAAGGGACTCCACTTTAATTTTTTTATTTTAAGGACTTAATGGTATTTTTTTTCTCTTCCATGGGACTTGTACGTAATTTCCCAAAGAAAAAAAAACAGGTTGGCACCTCCTCTCTCGAGGACTTCACTCTCCCAAAACCATCATTCTCGCGACCACTTCCCTCACTGTCATAGAGGTCAAATCTGAGGCCTCCTAGAAACCTTCCAGCGAAGCCATCATTCTTGACTCCTTCATCGGTGCCTCCGTCACCGTGTGCAAGAGACAAACTTCTTTTTCAAACTCACCAATGGCAACTTTCTCCTAAATCTTATTTCCATATCTATTTTCCATCTTCTCTTTTCTCAGTGTTGGATTTCAGATGTCATCGCATGCTTTGAGTGCTTTATAGCGTGAGAAGTAGAGGTGCCGCCATCATCTACCAAGGTTGAAGCTGCAGCAGTGGCGTGGTTGCTTAGTCAATGCCCACGTTCTCAAGTATGATTTTCTCTTATAATCTATGTTCTTTTTCTTTAATGATATTCTTAATGCTATTGTTAACACTTATTTGTATTGGGTTGGGTTTGAAAATAATAAAGCTGATATTAGATTGTTGGGCATTTATGATATTTTGTCTCCATTGTCATACTCTCACACTGAAATTGCCTCTGTTATCTTTGTTATCGATAAAATGTCAAAGGGAAGTGACTTTTGATTTGTAATCCTTGTTTAGAAAAATATTTTATTCCTTGATCATTGGAATGTGAATATGAGGATGATGATTATGAATGAATTGGTGGGGATTGTTGCATGATGAAGCTGAGGAGGTTGGAGCTTTCCTCCCTTTGCCGGAAGATTTTGTTTTAGATGAAGAAAAATAGAGGAGGTAGCATACGCTGACATGGAAAGATTAAGTTAGACCTATAAGCTACAGAGTGCGCCACGTGTACTATTTGACTTGATTTAATTATCAAAATTAACCTTTGGTAGGGTAACACTGCACCATTTTAAACACTTTCAAGGTAAAATTGAATTAAAAAAGGCTTCCGAGTGCCTAATGTTCTGAGTGAAAACTTCTAAGACAAATTTGAATCTTGACGCTTATCTCATCTATGAAAACTCACTTCTTAAAAAAATACGCTCAAGTTTTAATGATGAACTCTATTCATAATATTTAAAAAAATTAATATTTTTTTTGTTCTTTTCTTTTTTGGAAAACTAGAGTTTTGCTCCCCTGCGCAATGGGTGAGAAGCATGTGCATAATGAATTTTTTTATTAGTGAAAAAAGCCTCATTAACATACAATGATCCCATAAATACATCAATGGGTAAGAAGATTGTACATAAATTTTTTAATTGAAAGAATAACATACAACAATGAACCCATATATGTGAAGAACTAACGCATAGGTTAATAGCACTTGCAGTTACTATTTTTAGTACTATATTATTCACAACAAATACCTATGTAGCAAAATGTCAAGGTTATCAATTAAATTTATAATTAATTTATAAAAATGTTGATAAGAGTATCAAATAAAATTACACCATAGCACTTCTTTTTCTAAGTGGTCAAAAAATGATAAGCTTCATCTGGTGCCTGTTAAAAAAATAGGAAAATAATATGTGATAATACCCATTTCAATTAAATTGTCCTCGTAATATGGAATTAAAAGCATAAATTTCTCCTGTATCACAAAAAATGCAAAAACAACTATATTTCATTATAGCCATATTTGTCATGCACAGCCTTGATTAAATAGAGGTATGCTTATGCATTAAGATGTCATTTGCCATTATACCTTCCAATGAAAAAATTGAAACTTTTGATATCACCAATTAGGCTCCTTTAATACCTACCATTTCTAGAAGGAAGCTTCCCTACCTTGATTTATTTACTTGTGTTGGAGAAAGTAAACATTGTTCAAAGCTAAGATAATAATTATAGCAGTGGTTAATAAGGAGTATACATCATGAATCAAGGCAAGAAGCTTGGTTCCTTCCTCGACCCGACCCAAATGAACCTGAACCCTAGATTAAGTTACTAATATAATGCCTAAAACATAATTTGACATTTAAAACATTAAGATAACTCATCCTGGAAGGCAACTTAACAAAAGCAAATGTTGGATTGTATTATTGCTTGAACTATGTTGAAATATATTGGATGGTATGCTTCAAGTTGGATGAAACTGTTGTATGTCCTCTTTATCACGAGAATAGAGTTTTATAAGATGTATCCACATATGATCGATGATTCAAAGGAAACAATTTCTTATTTATTATTATTTATTGTTATTTATTTTGTTATTATTTATTATTAAATGTTTATTAATGTATTAATTAAAATGCATATTAAATATTAAACTATCAGAAACATTAATAACAAATAAGAAAAGAAATATATTAAAGAATTTATTATATTGTAACTCGAGTCAATTAGTATGACCCTGAGTTAAATAAACTTAACCATTTGACTCAAGTCAATTGATATGACTCGAGTTGAATGAAGATTGAGGAAATCATGAATTTACTTTCCTCCGCATTAAGTTCAACTTAACTTAATCTTTAGATAAATGAATTTATTTTATTGATATTATTAATTCATCTTAATTAAGGAATTTAATTATTATTATTTAACATTCATTTATTATTCATTATTAAATCAAACTAATATATTAATATATTGATTAAAATGAATATTAGAAATATTAATAAGAAATAAGAAATGAAATGAAATTGAAAATTCATTATACTATGACTCGGGTCAATTGGTTTGACCCAAGTCAAATGAACTTAACCAGTTGACTCAAATGTTTTGTAATAGCAAAGATGTAACTAATTAACTGGACAAAGACAATTGTAATTTAATGAATCCAAAAGGTGAAATTAATGAATCAAGTTCACTATCTTCAATATGCATGGTGGCACAAGTTCTGATTAGACTCAAACTATTTAGTCGTTTATCCCATCATACATTGCACAAATATTATTGGAAATGATGGATTTACTTTGGCATCAATAAATATTTGATGCAGAATAAAGAAACTCCCTTCAATTTAACTCGATAATATGACTAGAGTTAAATGAATTGTGACTCAAGTCAAATACTATGAGTCGAGTTAATGAACCCTTGAGTCAATTTTTATGACTCATGTTGAATGATTTCACCAAAGCTTTGTTTACTCTGCTTTGCATTTTGGAAATTTGTTGGAAGCATTTTTCATGAATATTAACACATCTCAAGGTATGCCAATTTCCTCCTCTCATATGCACTTCATGAAGATTCGTGTCTTGGTTAATCCTAGTCTGTCATTAATCCAAAACATTCGAGCTGCTCTACATAATGGTGAATATAAGTGGGTGGCATGTTGGTATGAAAGGATCTTTCAAAGGTGTAACTCCTGTTTCATTATTGGACACTCTTCCTCTGAATGCTCCTTATCCCTTTTGGAGACTTATCGTGCTTTCCATGCTATCTTCCGAAGGATCCATCATCGGTTTGGTTCAAGCTTTTTATGCAATTTTGAGCCTAATGCAAATGAGCTGATCTGGCAAGACTAGATATGGAACCATCCCTGGCAACGACACCAAAAAAACTTGATGTTACCAAAATTAATTATGCACCGCAAATGTACGGGTCGTGAAAATAAGATACAGTGAATCAAGGTCGATCCACTGAGACTCAATTTAGTAGGTGAATAGGCACTAGAAATCTAATTTTTGTTTAAGTTGAGTGAATCAAAATACGATAATGAAAATATAAATTTAATTAAATTAAAATATTGATTCTAAAATGCTAAAAAATATTAATTGATACAAGCAACTTAGAGTGGTTAATCCCTTCTTTAAGTTTTAGAGCATGTTTTTACCCAAATGAATATATTTAAATTTTAATTTGTTAATCTAGAGTCTAAATAGTTGTAGTATCTCCCGATTATCTATAACCCTCTCTCAAATAAAAATATTATTCTTTATATAATTATTCAAGAGGCATTAACTAGAATTATTTCGCTCTAATTTGATTATGTGAGTCCCGTAGGTATATTCATATCCTAAAGGCAAATTAGAATAAATTCTAATATCACATTATTCAATTTAAAGGTCCAATATAGATTTCTCTCCCAAGTTTAACCTAAATTCCCCACATTCATACTTAATGTTGATTAAGCATTAAGAAGACAATAGATTTAAACTGAATGACCACAATTAAAATTAAACACAAATAAATGGTTCAAACATGCTAAAATCCTTAAATCAGTTCATAACTACTCTAGGTCTAAAAAGAATTCGCCACACATGGCTTTAAACAAACCCATAATATTAATATTCAGATAAAGAAAAGCATCAAAAGGAATAAAGAAAATAAATGTTTTCCTCTTTAATTTTTCCTGATGATCTCTCTCTCTTATGCATTGCTTCCTGCTCTTGGGTGCTTGTGTACGCCGCGTCTTCGACTGATGCGTGAATGGATGCGTATGTGTGCATTCTCCGTGCTTGTGTTCTCAATGGATGTGGATGTGCGTGAGTGGATATTAGAATGTGCACGTCCTCTCTCTCCCTTACTGTGCGTCTTATATATATAAGTATATTGTTCCACTTGCCCATAACCGCAACTGTTCATCTTTTCTTTTTCTTTTAATATTTCCTTTTCCCTTCTTGATTTGCCAAGATCTTCTCCTTTTCCATTGCTTCCTAAAAATAACAAAATAATAAAATAAAAGGAAATAGAATAAAACAAAAATAAAAATTCCTAAAAATATTAAATTATTTTTATTATCAGTTATGATTTAATGAATACCTAAGATATGACACTATTTGATAGATTTGTTATTTTAAACTCATAATCTTTTAAAATTATACTGATAACTCTCCTATATATCAAAAATATATCTCCAATATATTAAAAATTGGAGAGTTATTAGGGGACCACAAGGATCCATTTTTTTATAGAGGCTGATTAGAATATTGCATTTATTAGCCTTTACCTCAGGACATCATCCTTCATAGGAATACCAGCAATGGTTTCTTCTTCTTCTTGGATAGTTCATTTGATTTTGATGATTCAGACAGGCCTTCTACTCATCCTGCTGCTCCTCCTTCTTCACCAGCTGACAATGAATGATTGAGCTCTATTTGTTATTAAATGTTCATGCTATTTTCAGGGTATTTATCATACTTCTTGGCTCATTTTTTATTATAATTGTGCTTAATTGGAAGTTAGAGTCTTTGTTTTTAATTAGCCTAGTTAGGGTAAAATTGCCATGATTAATTACTAACTACATTCAAAGCAATTTATGGGTAATCGATTCTTTAAACCATTGCTATTCATTTCAGGTACTCTAGCTGAAGTCGAGAGTGAAGCACAGTACATGTGGAATTGGAAGAAAAGCACCACTAGAAGAGTTCGCCGTAGCGAAGCATCAAACTCAGTAGCCTATCTCAAGGCCACAGTTCATCGTCGCCAACTAATTATGTCACAACAGCGAAGTATGAAGAACAACTGCTTGGACGTCTCTAAACCAGTTCGCCACGGCAAAGTGAATACTTGGTCATGGCAAACCCTTCGTATCAATAAACCTGACTTGATCCCCATTTAGAAAATTAACTTACCTACTTGTACAAACCGACCTAGAACCATCTCAAACTGGAAGATAACCCTATTTTGGATAATTTTCGTTACATTCCACTGGGGGGAACTCCACACCTAGCCTCCACATTCACTCTCATTCTCCTTCTTTTCATCTCTACTATCACCAAAACCCTAACACACCCATTTCTACTGTCATCCACAATGGGGAGCTCAAGAGTGTATCAAGTTAAGATGCTGCATCCTTCCATGAGTGGCTAGGCACATCCTTTCCTCTTCAAGATGGACAAGGGCTTGAGTTCACTACACTAAGAGGGGAGTATTTAAAGTTCCATTCTAGGTACAGACTATGAATTCTAGGTTTAGGATTTGTGATTTGTAGCTGGAACTTTTGATTACAGTTGTAATCAGTTGGAACATTTATTTTGAGCAAAGGAATTGATAAATGTAGAACTCTTGTGCTTCAATATATGTAGTTTCATATATTCTCTTTGAAATCATTCCTATTCTCATTGGTTCTTGCATGAGTTGTGCATAGTCTTCTGGGTTGAAGTTTGATTCCATTGAAATAGTTGCTGATCTAATGCTATTTACTATATGAAATTATGGCATTTTTAAGAGATTTAAGTATTATATTTAGAATTTTATTGAAATTAATTGTATTTATTTGGATTGAGGCAAATGTGTGAAAATAGGGTTAAAGAGGGGTAAAAATGTCATACTTTTGTGAATTAATCTTTTTGATTAAATTTTGGAATATAAGATATTACATTTTATTCTTAAAATTCATTTCAGAACACTTAGGAAACATTTGGAAAATTATAAACTGAAAAAGGAGAATCTCATTTGAGGACCACTAGAGGACAAAAAAGTGGAGCAGAAGTTAATGTCAGCCAAGTACCTGAAATTCAATAACTCCAGCGAAGTCCCTTCATTGTATAGCAACGTTTTCAGAGTTTTAGGCCTAATAAAAGCTGGGTTTTTGGGCCTAGGTTTTGACATATGGAGTAAATAAATAAGCAAGGAGTGCCGCAAGAGAGAACCAGAGGAGAAAATGCAGAAAAGAGGGAAAAAAAAAGAGTGCTCGCGGTGTGAAAAGTCTGATCATTCATCCTTTTTTTTCTCTCTCTTCCATCATTCTCCCTTGCCTTCACCATTGTCGTCTTCTTCTTCTCCCGTCAGCTGCTGATTTCAACGCACTGGACGCTTCTTCATCACTGTCATCAATGCTTTTCATTTATCTTCCCATGGCTGAATTTGATTTGATGATGATGATGAGTGGCTGAATCTGATTGCCTCTTGGAGATGGAATAATGGCTTGAGTTCCTGGAATTAATTAGGGGAGTTATTTCAGTTTAATCTTTGCCTTTGTTAATTATTTTGAATTCCTAATTTAGAATTGATTATATTTAACTTTGTTCTTGATTAAACATATTTGTGTTTGTTCTAGATTGTTGTTGCTTGTTTGATTTTATTTATGATTATTTTCCCAATTGATTGAATGAATTATATTTGCTTTAGTGATCACTAGTTTATATAGTTTAATTTAATCAATTTGAATGTCGGGATAGTGCATTCATATAGGGGGCACAAGCACATTAATTTAATTCAATTCACACATCAAGTGGTAATTTAATAATACTTTTAAGCAATAGCTATAAATGCGATAGTATGAGTAACTATTAATTAAAAATATTAGACTCAATGCGATTGCTTGAGATTTTCCATTAGACTTGATTATTTTAAAACTCCCATTATTTTAATTGAACAAGGATAGTCATTTACTCATTTCCAAGAGCGTCTTCCATATTACATATTTCAAACCGTTTTCCTTCATTTATTTCAATTTTATAAAAAAGAAAATTATAAAAACAGTAGTTTAGAATTCATTTTTCTTGCATGCAATTAGTTTTAATTAAGAAAATTGATTTTTCAAAACAACCACATATTTTATTGCATTTTAGACTCTTAGTTTACCTAGAGAAGTTGAATTAAGGCTTCTTGATAAGAGAACAACCCGAGTATTGCATTATATTGCAATTCTTGGTTTAAAATATTTTTCATTTGATCATAAGGAGTTAAGACACAGTCAAATCAGTTGCATTCATATCATTTTCTGTTACACACATTAAGAGGACTTAAATGGGATTTGACTCAATCGAGTTCATTGAGTGAAATCTTAGACTTAATGAGTTATTGAGGTTTTTATCAAAGAAACTTGGTGAAACAGTTTAGAGATACAAGAAACTTATCCATGCATCAAATCCTGATCTTGTTTTTTTGTCTGAAACAAAAATTTTAGTTTTTACTGCTTATATTCCTATTTTAGAGTCCGGTTTCTTAGATTATGTAGACACTAGTGTTGTTAACTAGGGTGGGGAGGACTTTAATAGCTTGGAAAGATCATTTGGAAATCTCTATTTTGGATGTAAGCCCCTTCTTTTGTCATTGTAAGTTGAATGGAACTACTCTTTACCCTTCTTGCTACATTACATGTGTTTATAGACCTCCAGAATCTAATTCAAGATATATACTTTGGAAATAGATTGCTGAAACTTCAAAGCTTGTTGACATGCCATGGATATTGATGGGAGATTTCAATCAGGTTTTATCTACCCATGATAAGAATGGAAATTAGCTTTCTCTAGTGGTGTTGCAGATTTCCATAAATGCCTTAGTGATGCTAATTTAATCAACATATGCCAGCAAGGTCCGGTATGGTATTCACCTAGACGAATAACAAATTAGGTGAGAATAATGTCATGGAAAAGTTAGATAGGGCTTTTTGTAATCATTCATGGATTCAAGCTTATCCTTTCTCCAATGTGAATACTCTTACCATTACTACTTCATATCATAGTCCTATTATAATTTCAACAGAAATTGGTATTAAAAAGGCTAGATTGAAAAGATTTGAATCCTTCTGGTATCAATTTGAGGAGTGTACTTGCATTATTCATGATTCTTGGAACCAATTTGTGGTTGGATCATTGGGCCTTAATCTCTATTGCAAACTGCAACGCATCCTATCCTCCCTTATAATTTGGAGTCAGCAATGCATAAGGAATCAATAAGCAAGAATTCATTTGCTTGAAAAAGAGTTCCATGAATTATCTATGAAAGTCAGTATGGATAGTGCTACTGAGTCATCCTAGGTATCTTCTATCTCTTTGGTTAAGCATAATCTTGAATTTTTTTTATGACTGTGAGTCAAGTTACTGGTCTCAAAGAGCAAATATTAGATGGGGAATTGATGGTGAGAAGAATACCAAATTTTTTCATTCTATGGTTAGTAGAAGGAAAACCCAAAATTTTATTCGATGCTTGAAGTCTTCGGATGATAATTGGGTTGATAATCCTAAATATCTTGCTTCTCTTGTATTAAATCATTTTAACTTGATTTTCCAAATCCCAGAGACAATGAGTAGTGATGAGATCTTTTCTAAACTCTCAAGTGTTCCTATGCCTACATTAAGTGAGGAAGAAGTAAGGTCTTTAATGGCACCAATATCCTTAGAAGAAGTTAGGATTTAAGTTTTTAGTCTTCCTAAGGATAGTGCCCTTGGACCGGATGACTTTCATGCAGATTTTTATCAAAGGAATTGAGAACTTGTCAAAGATGATGTCTTTCAAATGGTGAAGGCTTTCTAGGATTCTGAATACATGTTGTAATCTTTTAATAAGACCTCCATCATTCTTATTCCTAAATGTGACTCGCCACAAACCTGCAGAGATCTTAGACCTATAAGTCTATCCAATGTGGCATATAAGATCATCTCAAAATTTTCATGTCTCAGAATGAAGGTTTTTCTTCATAGATGTATTGCTTTGAACCAAAATGCCTTCTTAAAAGGAAGACTGATCTCAGATAATATTTCGTTAGCGGCTGATTTAATGAACCAATTACATATGTCCAGGCAAGTCGGGAAACTGGCTACTTTAAAGATTAACTTTTCTAAGGCCTTTGATCGACTATCATGGAATTTCATCATGGTTGTGCTGAAACGAATGCAATTCCCGGTTAAATGGATAAATCTATTGCATCAGTGTTTCTCCACAATCCATTATCAATTAAATTTTAACAGTCACATCTCAGAAATTTTCTATCCATTGAGAGAAATTAGGCAAGGTGACCCTTTATCTCCTTACATTTTTATCCTAGCTGCTAATGTTCTGTCCTATTTGATTGCTCAAAAAGAAGATCAAATGAGGTGGAATGGTATCAATGTTAATAATGATGCTCAACCAATTACACATCTCTTATATGCTTATGCTCCCTGCTTTTCTTTGAATGTAATGATACTAGTATTAATTATGTCGAAGAGGTTCTTGATCTTTTTAGCAAATGGTCAAGCCAGGAAATCAACAATAGGAAGTCCTCTCTCATCTTTAGTCCAAATATTCCACACTCAAAGAAGGTACAGTTATCTTCGTTCTTTGGCATTCCTTTTTCTAGCCAACTTGGTAAATACTTGGGAACTTGGGTTGACCTTGGAAGGGATAAGGCCTATATTTACAATTAGGTAGTTCAATCTGTTGAGCGAAGGACAAGTGCATGGAAAGCCTGATTATTATCACAAGCTGCTCAACTCACTCTTGTTAAATCAGTATTATGTGCAGTAAATGTATGTCCAAAAAATGACTTTGGGCTCAATTCAGCCTCAGCCCAACTGACATGGACTGTCCAGAGCGAGGCCCAGTAACGGTGCCAACGACCAAGACTCACAAGGAGCCCCACACCTAAGACCAAAGCCAGCGACCGCATGCTCCCAGCGATAAAAGCATCCATTTGCTAGCCCACGACCGTCTCAAGTTCACCACAGATGTTGGACCAAGCAGTTGCGATCCATGGACTCAGAACCCACGCTGCCTAGATCCTCAGAGCAACACCGCAACCGTCCAACAGCTAACAGATTAAGACTTTATCTATTTATTTTGCTAATCTGTACAGAAAGAGGACCTATGGCTTCTTCCAAAAAAGCTTATTCTTCTTCTCCTTCTTCCTCTGAGCTCTCTTTCTCTCTGTACTCAATATTGCTCACTGTACACAACTCCAAGCCACTAATCATAAACACGCACTCAACTTCTTTTTATATTATATTCTCTTTATCTTTGTGCCAAAACCATCCTTCAATTCTCATTTATATTGTTGATGCCCTGAACTTTCTTCTTAAATGCATAACCCCCCAAATCTTGCACAAACAGTAAATATTCATGTTTAATCATGTGTTAAATTGCCTCATGTCATTTGTAAAAAAATTGATACCTTGTGTATTAATTTCTTCTGGGGATCCTCTAGAAATAGTCACAAGATACATCTTCTTTAGAAGGAATTGCTCTACCTTCTAGTCTCAGAAGGGGGTCTTGGAATCAGACCTATCAATTGTGTTAATAGGGCTCTTCTTGAAAAACATATTTGGCAGATTATCTCATCTCCCTCATCTTCAATTTTAGCATCTACTTCTAAGGTTAAGTACTTCTCTCCTAATGATACTCCAATACTAAGGAAACCATATAATTCCTCATGGATGTGGAAAGGGATTTTGGAATCAGCTGATCTTGTAGTAGGAAACTTGAAGTGGATAGTAGGTGATGGTTCTTCCTTTACTCTCAACCACCCCCTTTGGTGGCCAATGCAGTGAGAATATGATTCTAGGCCTGAGTTGTTTCATGTGTCGGATCTCATATTGCATACCTCTTTTAATAGTAATCTATAGCAATGGAATTTGATTACTCTATCTTCCCACTATTCACTAGATATTGCCATACAAATTTCTAAGATTCCTCTTTTGTTTTTCAGAACGAAGGATTCCTTTGCATGGACTGGTAATAATATTGGTTTCTATTTGGTTAGGGATGGTTTCCTTATATGCTTGAATAATTTTTTAACTTCAAGAAGGAACCCTAATCCATTTTGGAAATTCCTATAGTCAATCTCTTTTAAAAATTTATTTTTCCTTTGGAAGGTGATTAACTGGGCAATTCCATCAACTAATATTTTGATTATACATCATTTAAATGTATCTACTTCTTGTCCTTTTGGATGTCAGGATGATGAAACATTGGATCATCTCTTCTTCCAATGTCATTTTGCTAAACAAATATGGTTTGGATGCTTGAATCTTAGTCTGGATAGCATAACGATAGAGGACCCTGTGGATTGGCTAAGGAATATGATTATGATGGATACATTCAAGTCATTCATGAAATAATTTTCATTTTTAATATCATTTGGATGAAGAGGAATTGAATTGTACATCATGGAAAGAAAGTAGCTCCTGAACAGGTCAGCAAGGAAATCAAAAGTTCATTAATCTTCTCTAGAATTTTTAATAATTGTTCAAGTAGTTCGACATATATTCGAAGGATGGATTCATCTTTTTGTGGAGAACTAAAGGGATGGGTTATGATGCTTTCTAAGAGTAAAAGTAGGAGAACAACTGAGTGCCATGGAATTATATGCCATGACAATTCCATTTTACATAGGTTGATATGGACAAGGAAAAACTCTTATCCTCATCTTTTCCTCCTAATATGCTATAGAGCTGGTTTATCTTGGATTGTTGATTCTGAGTTTTTTATGCACACTGAAAGGCCCATGTTATAGGTTTTATGCTCGAAGAAGATGTTCATCAACATACATTTCAAGGAGATATTAGCAAGAGGAGTTGTTGAGGATGATATTTTTAGTTTTTTATCTTTTTTCACAAGTGTTGATGCTCATGTAGTTCCTAGCTCTTTCTTTTCATCTTTAATGTTTTCTTACTCTTTCTTTTATAACTCTGTAACTTTACACATTTTTTTAATGTCATTTTTCCTATTATAAAAAAAAACTATGCGCATGTATATCACAATGATCAAAGTTCGTGGTTCAAATAAATGCTTATCAATTATAAACCAAAATAATATCATGTGGCTCAAATATACATTGGTGTGTCAATGGCCAGACTCTGAATTGTTTAAACATATATTCGGTGATGGAATGAGTGTGCATTAATATCAATATCAGTACGTATAATAGGCGAATCCATCAATGGCAATATTGGAACTCTGTGCTCTAGAGTAATCATGCCACACCTTACACAGATTGTTCAGAAGCTTTTTAATTCTTTGAATGCTATTAAATGGTGTTGTATGTATCAGTACATGAACAGTGACATGGTTGAAATCTTTCTTTGTTGCCTTCAAATCCTTGTGGATCTGGCACAGTCTAAATCTAAAGCTTCAACTTGAAATAGGAAAAGAAAAGATAGGACAATCTCATATAAGTCAATTGAAATATGAAAACGTCTATCATTCTGTTAAACAAAGGCATAATGAAGTTACCGGTTAAAAAAAAGAGATAATATATGATTTGAAACTATAAAATCTTTGTATTCTCATACAGTAAAGAGACAATATATGTATAACATGGATAAAAGATACAGGCAGGAAAATTTGAGCTAATACCTATAAAAGATAGAGAGTAGGTTTTCATGCCCATGATAGTTATTGCACCTCTACCTCTATTTTGAGAGAAACCATAATTCAAATAAAACAAAACAAATCTCAATTGGTAACCAATGTAAACAAAACATATGAATTGTGCAAATAAAGAATAATAATAGGATTTGCTCAAGCAATAACTCTCTAATCTCCACTACCAGCATAAAACAAAATTAAAAAAAACAAACATGGATTAATAGTGGCCGCATTCACATTGTTACCATGTTATCATTCAATCCAACCAAACAGGAAATTAAAAACACTGAAATAATCAAAATATCAAAGACATGAGGTTAAGATTCTCACAAAGGACATCCGGTTTACTAAATTGTGAAGCATAAGGTGTCTAAATATTAAAAACTCAGAGTATGCCAAGTCAATAAAGTCATAAACCTAAACATGAAACATGGGAAAGCATAGAAATTCCTATTGCAAATTTTTAGATTTCTATCTGACACAAAACATGGGCTACATTATGAATTGAGAAAGTTTTTACAATGAGGGCAACAACTGATCTATACAATTTATTGATGACCAAAGACTAAAAAAAAGGAAACCACAAAAACTTTAGGAAGAAAATGAAGGAAAATTACTATATGTAGAGACAAAAATAATGAAAAAAAGAAGGAAAGATACAAAAGCAGATACATAAATAGTCATTTATCTATCGATTGAATATACTTTGGACATTGCAGAAACACACACACAAGAAGGCACCATAACCAAAAGAAAATCAGAGAGTATGCTTCAACCATCATAAGTTTGGAAACTCAATAGTGTATCAGTTAGAGAGGGAGAAAAGGAAGATTTCTTGATAAGAACTTTGCCTAAGATGTAGAAGATAGAGGAGTAGAGAGGTCTTGCAAAAGCGATGAGATGAGTCAAGAATGACATTTTGATTTTCAAAGCTTCCAACGCCACCCTTACGGTGGCGTGCCTCCAACGGCTCACCCAATCAAGCTATAGTGAATAAGTCTCCAATTGTACAGAAACCTAATCAACAAAGAAGATAAAAATTGTTCAAAACAATAGGATATAATAAGCAACCTTTTCCCACACAAAAAATTTAGGAAAAAACAAATGAAAC
>QFDD01002300.1:0-19135 GCA_006871305.1 Vachellia collinsii | reverse complement strand
GAGGTGCAGATCATGAGGCATTTGCCAAAGCACCCTAATATCGTGAGCTTTAAGGAAGCTTACGAGGACAAGGATGCTGTGTATCTCATCATGGAGCTCTGTGAAGGAGGCGAGCTCTTTGACAGAATCGTCGCTAAAGGCCATTACACAGAACGTGCCGCGGCTAACGTTACCAAGACAATTCTTGAGATTTGCAAGGTTCACCTTTTCGGTTTGGTTTGGATATATGCATTCTCATCTGTTTGGCTTTGGTCACACATTTGTGAGTTCATTTGTTCTTACCTGTGTAACGAACATTTTACAGGTATGCCATGAGCACGGTGTGATACATAGGGACTTGAAACCTGAAAATTTCCTATTTGGAGATGCAAGCGAGTCTGCTCCTGTGAAGGCAATTGATTTTGGGCTTTCTACCTTCTATGAATCAGGTACGGCTCCATTTATTTATTTATTATAGTCTATAAACAACAATCCTTCCATTTTTTGGGAGGACGAAATTAAAATTAGCCATAACGAGTGCTTTGGATTTTATATTACAGGGCAGAGGTTTAATGAAATTGTTGGAAGTCCCTATTACATGGCTCCAGAAGTCTTGAGGCGTAACTATGGACCAGAAATTGATGTGTGGAGCGCTGGTGTGATCCTTTATATTTTACTCTGTGGAGTACCACCCTTTTGGGCAGGTGGGTTCACTGATTCCCTCTCATTTTACATGTTAATCTCAAAAGCAAAAAATCAAGTGGTAATCAATCATCAAGTTTTGTTGAGAAAAATTGTGTTTTGAATAATGGGAATTAACTGGAACAGAATCCGAGGAAGGGATAGCACATGCGATCATACGGGGGAACATTGATTTTGAGAGAGATCCTTGGCCTAAGGTTTCAGAAGAAGCAAAAGGCCTAGTTAAAAGCATGCTCGATCCAAATCCATACAGCCGACTAACTAGTCAAGAAGTTCTTGGTATGTACGTAATTGAGGTTGTAAGCGAATTGAAAATTTTGGTCATTTAAAAATGTACTGATGGCTCTTTTTGTCGGGCGAAGAACATCCGTGGATACAGAACAGAGACCAGGGTCCAAATGTGTATCTAGGAGACCATGTACGAATGAGAATAAAGCAATTTTCCTTGATGAACAAGTTCAAGAAGAAAGTTCTCAGAGTATGATATTTTAAATGCCCCTGATGGATAAATGATATCCTCGCATCTTAAGACTAGCCTAAACTGTTATGTTTGGTATGTGGACAGGTGGTGGCAGACAGCCTTCCAGTTGAGCAAATAGATCGGATCAAGCAGATGTTCCATATGATGGACAAGGATAAAAATGGAAACTTGTCGTTTGAAGAGCTCAAAGATGGTCTTTCTAGAATTGGTCACACTCTTCCTGATCCTGATGTGCAGATGTTATTGGACGCAGTAAGTTAATCTAACCCATTTCGCTGGCTTACATCAACGTTCCCTAGTTACTCTCTTATTTTCAGAAGTTGAGTGGCAATATGAACTGGAACGAGCCTTAATCTGACCCATCAAGTAAGAAAGTGAAATGTGATTTTTGTTCATGACAAAAGGCAGATACAGATGGAAATGGCACACTGAATTGTGAAGAGTTCATCACGATGAATGTCCATCTTGGGAAGATTGGAAGTGACGAGCATCTCTCCGAAGCTTTTTCTTTCTTCGACAAGAATGAGAGTGGGTTTGTGGAATTTGATGAATTGAGAGATGCCTTGTTGGATGATCACTCGCGTCCCTGTAATGACCAGGTGGTCCACGACATCCTATTTGAAGTCGACTTGGATAAGGTAACAAAAGCACAGGAGGTCCTCGCTTATGCTCTGATTAGAAGTAACTTTAGCAAGCTGGGATCTATAAATGGCTGTTTTGTTTTTTTTTCGTGAAGGATGGTCGAATCAGTTTTGAGGAGTTCAAGGCGATGATGAAGACAGGACCGGATTGGAAAATGGCTTCTCGCCAATATTCAAGAGCAATGCTAAATGCGTTGAGCTTCAAAATGTTCAATAACAAATCTTTGAAATGTGCCTAATTTTCATGAGGAGGTCTGGCTCATGATCAAACATCCTTGGTTCATACCTATCTTGGAAGCAAGGAAGGTTCGAACACGACGACGCAATGGGCATGCTGTAACTATTTGAACTCTGTACAGTTTGGTTGCAACAAGCAGAAGAAAATGGGGCACACAGATCTTTTGGGGGAGAAAGTAACTAGGGAGTTCTAGTCATATCATGATCATTGTCGAATTCTTTTTTGTCTCAGAATGTAATTTCACTGATCTATGGGGAGGACCATTGAGATAGGTCCTGAGAATTGGATATTCTTCAAACTCAATGGAGAATTCAACTGGGAACAGGTTACACAAACCAAAAGGTGATATCCAGGAATGTTTCTATATGTTTGTGCCTTGTGCCGATTTTGTTTTATCCCTTATTAGAGCAGATGAAACAAAAAATTCCCTTCAAATGCAGTAAAAGCTCATGTTAATACAAACCTAACCATTTTATCAGAGAACACTCAAGATGATAATTTAATTCCAATCCGTATCCCGTTCCCCATAGCTTCAGTGGACGAGAATACTTTCCATGGGTCACACTAAAAGATCGCCACAAGACACAGCTAGGCCCTACACACCTATGACATCAACTTTCCAAACTAAAATTACACTTTTTTTTTTATCAACTAAAATTACACTATTTAACCATACAGTGAACTACTTTAGTTTAAGCACTTTCCAAACCTAACACTAATCGAGGGCAGGGTCTTGTTCTAATGGCATTGACTCTTAATCATATCTGCCCGGCTCTCTGCAAATGAATAAGCTATCTATTATGTGAACATTAGTTAAAGACTAACCTTATGGTTAAATTGGATGTAAAGAGTTGAATCCCAAAGTCGAGTGGCTGAATTTCTTTGATTGGGAAAAAAAAATCAGAGAGTATCAGATAATTCTTTTTTTAAAAAAAAAAACAAAAGAAGCTGATCCCCATTTCAGTGCGATCGAATGAGTCGAGACAGCTTTGCGTCAAAGACTTGCAATACCTAATCTAACTTGAGAAGATAACCGTAGTGACACTGAGCCATCTCCCCTCAGAACTAGGGTTTTCAGCGTTACAATGAAACAATCCAGCAACCCAGAAAAGAGGCTACAAAAAATTACTACCGAGTGAACTCGGCCAAGCTTAAGGTGCAAACTCAGAACGTACAATGACGGAACATCGGAGTTTTGGACACGGAGTCGCAGAATTAAAATTAAAGATTGTAGCACACTTAGTGCCTTCCTATGTATTAGCAACCGTTGTTAGGTTTACGCTTCTATATTCCATTTCTCTTGCTTTAGACAAATGATAATGGCGCCCGGGTGAAAGCTACGTGTTTCGATATAGTAAAGAAACCAACAACCTTAGCTTACAAAACACCTGAATGAGGAAGAGTTTATCTTTTACATATATGCCAAATTGATTTAGTGAAAGAAATGAGGGCACAAACAAGCACATTTGTGTTCATCTACAGCATGTGTTGCACAAGATACTTGGTCATAAATATAGCCTGTTGCCGAAACGCCACACCTGATATATAAGTAACATGCTATGTACACCAAATCGGGTCGTATGCAAACCGGATTCTGCCTCACCTGGGAGCACAAAGATAGAAGCATTATCAGTGGTGGAACTAGAGCAAATAGAAGACGGTTATTTCACTCCGAAAAGAAAGTTGCAATAAAGTTGAGGTTGACATACTGACCTTTTAAGTACTCAAAAAACTGTTTTTTTTAGCATGCTCATGCTCTGGTAAAGAGTATCCATAAGCATATGTCCACTTCAGTACTCGCCAACATTCAACTATCTGCAAACATGATTAGGAAGTGATAGGAACCAACCACCCAACACAAGCAGACAGCCCGAACACAGCCACAAAACAGAGGAGTTTTATATTGATGAATATTATACAGCTAGTCCAAGAGCTAAGAACAGCACGTACACAACAGAAATCATACCTTTAAACCGATTCACACAAGCACAGGCTTACAGCACTTGCATGTTTACTAACACATCCCCATCAAAACATAGCACAGAACTTTCACCAGTACTAGAATGGAACTAACAGTCAAGGTCCACACAGAAGCACCAAACAAGAATAAAAGAATCACAAATGATCAACACACAAACAGAGTAACACGAGTATTGCCTTTTAAGAAGCCAACTCTCTCCTAAGACTTCATTCCCCAAAAGTTTGCCCCTCCCACAGATAGACCACTATTGCTATATACCCACTTTTAACTACCCTCTAACTGCCATAACTGCTTTTCCATCTTGCCCATCTTTATTGGCCCAATCTTCTGTTTCTTTTCGCTATAAACTTTGCTATCTTTGTTTTCTCGTGCAATCCCTTTCTCTTTTCCAATATTTCACCTTTCTCCACCTTTTTCATCTTTTTATGTACGTTTGTGATGTCTTCATGGATTGGATCCTGTCTAGAAGCTTTTGAATACACCTCTAGACAAAATTGTAGTCGCTTTAACAACCACCACTCATTAAATGCAGAAGGAAATCCGCTACTAAAATTAGTATCAGCCAAAATAGCCTCGTCAAGTGATTTGCCTCAATAAAAATTTAAAAACAAATGGGAACTTCATAAAGAGAAGGGGTCTGTGAAATTTGAACAATTTGCTACCCTTGGAAGTAAAAAATAGAAAGAAAAAACTTGTAATTAAAAAACAGAAGAAAAATGTAATAATTCACAATTGAAATTTGAAAGTGAGTAATTTTACAATATCTGATGAAACCCTTATTTACCTGTAGCCAGGCCTCAGTTATGAACTAAGCTGTGACTCGGGTTGGCGGTGTGTGTCGCTAAGCTTCTCAAGCTGCCAAAAAACAAGAGTAACACACAATATATGAAGAGAACTAAATATTTTAGTTATTTCCAATTACGCATTTCTGAACAAAGCAGATATGATTATAACTTACATGTACTGTTTGCATCTGATGTAGATCTGTAAGAGCTTTCTGCCTTGGTTGCCAGACCAGCACAAATAGATTGCACATGATGATACTAATAGAGAATATCCCAAGATGTAAATCTATTACAAAAATTAACATAGAAAACACCTAGATATATACTGCATCGAATAATTCAATACACAGTTACAACAGAATCAATAACAGTTTCAAATACTGAATTGAGAACCAATTTATTATCCAGCTTCTATTCAATTAAAAAATAGCATCCATCAATAATGGATTCAAAACAACAGATCACTAGGATGTGCTCTTTGAAGGTATTTTAAGAAAAAGGAAGACAAACCAAATAAATTTTATTAAACTATTAAACCATAAAATGTTGATTCTAGCATTAAAGTTAAACAGTAAGGAAAACAGGGGAAATTTAAAACACATATAAGAAAGATATCATCAAAATGTCAATTAACTATTGACATGAAAGAAAACTAGCCAAAAAATAACATTAAAGACTGAATATTCAGAGATTGTCATGGAATAGGGTAAGTTTGGTGTTGCATACAGATTGATTGCTGGCCCACCGCTCATAATAATGTGTATCTCTCCAATGAATTCTTGGCCATTTCTCTTCCTTCAGCTTCATCATACCGCATCCAGTAATATGTAATTTGTTCATAAAAAACTGTTCCAAATTTATGGAAGAAAGCAGTGGCATGGTATCATGAAGACTGCATCAAAATGAGTCAAGCAACTCTGTCTCTTACCGCTCCCTCTTGTTTAGCTGCCTCATAACGATTGCAAGCATAGAAACCACCAATCCTC
Source organism: Vachellia collinsii (assembly GCA_006871305.1). NCBI lineage: Eukaryota > Viridiplantae > Streptophyta > Magnoliopsida > Fabales > Fabaceae > Vachellia > Vachellia collinsii. The sequence goes on along the minus strand of QFDD01002300.1, from coordinate 13,342 downwards.
TCACCATGCTCCAACCATGCACCAAGGCATAGCCTATTTAAATATTTCATGGCACTAAGTTAACAATAAGTTCATACAATTTGAAAATAAATTACAAACAAGTTAAGAGCACCAAGAAAAATATGTCATTATTCATAAACAAGTACAAAATGGACTACGAAACTTCTAGAAACAGGTAACTTTTATCAAGGAACAAAACAAAAGCAAGAAACACAGGGCAGAAGCATGCTGCATTATTTCGCTGGAAAGGACAGGGGAAAAAACATACCAGCAAAATATTTACATGGGGGTGTACAGGTCATGTGCATGCACCCTTGGTTTTTTCCAATTAGTCTCTTGCACTTGGGACAAGGCTTTGAGTAGGCAAGTATCCTGAAAGCCATCAAATCAACAGTTAGCAAAGGCTCCTCAAATTTTAAGAAAGCCACACTCTATCAGCATATACAATCACCAATAAGACAAGACGGTATCCTTCACTGTTTAGTGCAGTGCAATAAAAAACACTAATATGAGGATCATGCACAAAATAAAAGAACAAAGTTCAAGTGGTCCACTGACTAAATCTGATATAGTGAAATTGTAGAGAAAGTCAAAACACAACATTAATGTTCTGTGTCTTATTCAGGCTAAGATTAAGACACTCAAGATGCACTGAAGACACCAGAATCTTTGAAATCCATACATATTACAAAAGTCAAGGTAGCAAAGACAGAGAATTAGACGGGCGTACTCAGGATGAGAAACACAAAAGCAACAAAATATTCGGATGAAATTCAAACAAGACCTCACATCTACAAGCTGCAAATATCAAAATATATTACCTACCAGTTCATGTTCTCAGACTCTGCACTATTCTTCAAAATCCACTTTGCCACAGTGCCACAATCCACAGCAAGGTGAGCCTCCTCAGTGCACTGTAGTTTCAATTATATTATCAGTCAGCATACTGACAATGATCAATACTACTTGATCACCCAAGATAACTTACATTCCAGCAGAAGCAATAAGAACAGAGGCAAGAAACATCATAATTTCCACCACCAGCATCAAATGTAACTGCATATTCACACCCTGGAGCAGGACACCACTAGGTCTAAACAGTGTAAAGGAAGCAGTCATAATATTAGTTTGATGATGGGACAGAGAAAAGAAAGTTGAAGGCATAATTGTATCTTATGTTGAGCAAATTATTATAACATCAATCATGCGAGTTAGGTATTCATATTCCAGATTAGCCAAGGAATTATCAATGTGGTTCACAACAAGTACACTCAATGCATAGAAACACACGAAACAATCTACTTTTTCATTCTCATAAATCTTTAATAACAAATGAGATCTTTAGAGGTTATAGATGTCCATATCCTTTTGCTATGATTTTCAGATTCAATGTCAACTACAGTATATACCTTCCTGTTGTCTTTGACATAGGACCTGTGAAGGTAATGAGAATACTTCTGCATATCCTCATGAGACGCTAATTGATCAATCATATATTGACCAACAGGTGCACCACAAGAAGGATCAGGACACCGCAGCATCAAACATCCAGGACCATCATTAATAGCCGTGCTAATATATCCTAGCACGTAACAGGATATGGTTAGAAAAGAAGGAATCTAGGAAAGGATAGTAACTGACATCTGAATATTTTGATTGGACAAATTGAGATAACAAAATCGAAGGCATTACTGCATAGAAAAGATAGAGAAGGATACAGGAAAGTGAGAAGGATACTACAAGCAAAATACAAATAAATGGTTTAAAAATCTTTTCTGAAGATCCACGGCTATAAACGTAATATCACTACAGCAAAAGAGGCATATCTCTCCAACATGAGATGCAATAGGGATGACCACAAGCAGTAGACTCAATCCATGAACAATGATAAGTTTCAAACAGATGCCGCAGGTAAGCTGATCCCACAAGAAAAATCAGATACATAAAAAATGGAGATCAAGCTTGCGAAGAATAAAAAATACAAGGTCCAAGTTATTCATCAAATCTTAAATCATACCTCCCTAGCATTAGGAAACTGGAAAACAGGCTTTTCCAATAACCCAACTGTTCTTCGGACATGTTCTTCATTGGCCAACCATGCTTCATGCACTTCGCTGACATTCCTGCAATTCCAACTCTCATCCACGCATCAGTGTACCAAAAACATCAAGCAGTAGAAATATCATACAACAAAACTCTGAAATGATAAAATGTTGAACAACTCTAATGCTGATATCAAATACAGACACAAGATATGAGAAGGCATGTCAATTAGTAAAAGAATACAAAAGCTATAAATGTACCACTTACAGTGACCAAGCAAGATGGCAGCATCAACTCGTGAGATAAAAAGAACGGTCGCTACTCTTGTGATATCATCCTCCTGTCTTTGCTGAATATCTGACTCCTTCAAAATGGTGAAATTTTGCTAAAAGATCGACAGGAATCCATAAATCAGAAGGGGACAGAAGATAACAGAAAATAATGAAGAAGAAGCAATGGCATAGGTCTTGAATTGAATGTGAAATCATAGAACTCACGTCCATGCCACGTGGAGTGGGAAAAAACCCTAATTGTCAACGAGAGGGGAAGGATCATAGAAACTATCTTTCCCGCTTCAAGTTTAAACTTATTTCCTCACATGATATCATTTTTTTTTAACAAATCATTACTGCTTTCAGATTTAGTTGATCATAAATCTTCTGTTCAGCCACCGCTCAAACTATTATGAAAACGACTACTGCAGTGCCATATCAGCAAGTCACGGAATTACTTGGGCTTCAAAATAACCTATTTTTATACCTCCACAATTTATTCCAGTGAAATCCTCCAGCATTTAAGTCAATAACAATTTATAAGCCAATTTGCAGGCTAGAAACCAAATTGAGAAGGGAAATGACCTCGGGCCGACGGGACCCGATCTTGTCAGATTCATCACCATCTTCAAAGTAATCATCAGCATCAGCATCATCATCATCGCAATCACCGGTGTAATCCAAAGGAACATCCTCTGTCTCACCACTGAAGAAATCATCATCTAGGGACTCGACATCGTCGGCATCGTGCATATCATCCTCGGAGTCCATGGCGCGAACCCAAGAAACCGGAAGTCAGGCACAATTGACAGAACCCAATAGATTGTAAAGCAACGCTCGCCCCCGGCTAAGAAAATCTAGAACAAATGATTTAAGAATTGGAAGGAAAAAGGGTAAAGTATGTTGCTTTATGGTCACGAATTTCGTCGTCGCGACGAAACTTTTGGAATTTGGAAGCACAACAGTGTTTCGAGAGACGGAAGCGAAAAAGGGAGGAGGATGCAGTGTTTCGCTTAGCAGCAGTACGAGCAGGAATAACGGGAAAAAGTATAATTGAGAAGAAAGAAGTGCCTAATAACAAGGAAGGGGTAAAAGCATCAACCAACACCTGCAGAGTTTTGGTTCAAGAAAAGTAGAAATTAGTACATTCTCAAAGCTCAACGACGCGAGGAAAAAAAATGAATAAATCAATCAATATAATAATAGAAAATGCAATAGTACGTATAGGGTTTTGCTGTTTCTGCTTGGGTTAGCAAGGAAACTCCCCAGTCCACAAGCCTGCGTGATTTACAGACCAAATCGTTAGTGAAAGAAGTTTAGCTTCCAATCCATGCTTCGTTAGTCGCTTCCTACGAAGTACGATCAAGAATTCTTCAATGTGAACGTTTGTTCGCGCCCCCAAAAAAAAAAAAATTGAAGAATCTGATGTTTGCCAAATTCTTACCCTACTGTGATTACTTTTATTTTTCATGGTCATGAACTGAAAATTCTAAATTCAGTCACCTTCCTATTCAAGATAACTAGGTAATAAATCCCTTTGGTGCGGATAATATCTTTCCTAATGGAAACAGTAATTGTGTTTCATTAATTATGAAAATATATAAGTATTCACATTTGGCTAGAAACTGTAATACCTTAATTAATAATTTTTGGATAATGTGTTTATTAGAAAAATTCAATTATATATTACATCTTTTTGAAGATCATGCTCGAGGCAGGCACTAAATTTTTTCACTTTACTTTATATCGACAATGAATAATGATGAAATACGCAATAGTTAAGTTGATCCCGAAGGGCATGCTTTGAATGGTAGTATCACAGGTTGAAGTGTTTCCCTCGGCGAAGCTTGAATTCTGTGCAGTTTTTTACTGTATAGTGGTATTCGAGATATTCTGGAACTCTTAATACCAACTGGAATGGAACATCTGGGTTGTATAGTTGTAGGACACGAAGACTTCACCCCTAAGCATTTTAACTGCGAGTAGGTTTCCCGCTCTGGGCTTTCCATTTGACTGGCTAAAATATAGTGTTGAATCTGTGGTATAGCGACTGATTTGCAAGTAAGTTGTCATCAGGATAATGAAAAAACACACACCCAACTTATACACCGAAGGCATAATCTTACAGATGCTGCAAGTGGATTTAATGAAAGAAATGAAGACACAAACAAGCACATTTGCGTTCATCTCCAGCATGTGTTGTACAAGATGCTCAGTTATTATATAAAGCCTGTTGTTGTTGAAAAGCCATACCTAAAATATAAAGTAGATCCCTATATACATTAAATTGGGGCGGTATTCCATATAAGTGCAAGGAGGATAACATTTCTTCCGAGACTAACCCCCTTCTTCCATTCATCCTGTTCACGTATTAAATAGCCCAAAATAGGAGCCAGCATATATTCCGACAGAAAGAGAATCCATTTCAACTGTGTTAGACTTGGGTTATGTAGAGAGGCATTCCCCCATGGAAAACCCAGTTTTCATCGACGCTGTTGATGGCAGATCTGGCATGTGTTAACAGACATAGTATTTGCATAGGTACAGCGCTCACGATACAATATCATCCGTCATTTTATTGGAATTGCCAGTTCGTGTAGATCCTTTTCCTCTTCCACCTCTCCCCTTGCTGCTGCCTGCAGTATTTTTTGAGCTCGTTGCTTTGCTGGAAGTAGCTCCGTTACTATCTACATCAGACAAACCATTCTCTAATGCCCTGACCAAATTCTCGAAGTAGTTTTTAGTCACACTGCCAAAACAAATAGATCAGAAATTAAATAACGTCTGAGCCCTCCAAATTCAATAAATTGCATGCAGAAAACATGCTCATGGAAAAGAGAACTTCATGACAAGCATATTAGTATTTAAAAGGAAATAATGACCTGAAAACAAGATGTGACCGACAACACACACAGCATATAACATTTTATACACAGTGGTGCAGTAACCATGCTATCAATTAGACGCCCACTCCAAAGATGACAGCATGACTTGTGTTCCAAAGATTTTCAAGTAACATTTAGGGTTTCTCTTTGTTGAATATAACCAGAGAAGTCATGACTCTTGGCTAATTGCCGAAAAACCATCAAGCTTTGGTGTTCCAGTATTTTGCCTAGTTTCAGGGGTATTGGAGGAGAAAAACTTAGGTGTCATATTTTCTATTACCCTCTGAAATTTTCAAAACTATACCACTAAAATTAATCAATTCAACATGTTTTGAAAATCGGGGGGAAAGATTTTTCAACCCTCCATTTTCTATTACTTGTTAACCACTCAATCAAGGAGAAGGAAAATCGATATTTAACTTTGCCATACCAAATTTTCCTTTCCAACTCCAAAACATACCATAAAGCAAAACAAAACTAGTTGGGGCCACGTAAATAAACAAGTATACACAAAATGGTGACGCAAATGGCAGTGGTTGTCAACAACATTCAGAACAACATATACCTGGTCAGTCCAGCTAGCTTGGTCCGGAAGTCATTGAACTCTTTAGATGGGCCATCAGCATTGAGATAATGTTGTAATTCCTTTTCAGCACATTGATGAAGTCTTTCCAAACCAGACTCAGCCTCACCTGAAAGAAAAATATAAAGTATTATTTGTGGTGGAACTATAACAAATGCAAAACATTACAACCCAATTCAGATTGACATGTTTGACCTTGTAGGTACTCAAAAAATTGTTTTTTAGCATGCTCATGCTCTGGTAAATAGTATCCATATGCATATGTCCACTTCAGCACTCGCCTACATTCAACTATCTGTGAACATGAAAATAGAATTAGGAAGTGATAAGAACCAACCAGCAAAAACAAACAGGGACATAGCCACAAAGATGAACTTACATTGATAAATATTATCCTACAATTACAAAAGCCATAACAGCAATACAAAATGGAACCCACACAATTACATTAATTCACACTAGCACAGGCAGACAACACTTGCATGTGCAGATACGCACTCTCCATTTAATCACAACACAACTCTCAACAGTACAAAGACGTAACTAATAGTAAGGTACCAGACACAAACACAACATTCGTGTGTTCACTTTTGGATGGCCAAATATCTCCCTAAGCTTTTTTCCCAAGAGTTCCTCCTCCCTCCACTTCTGTTCTATAGCCACTTCTAGCCACTCTCTGACCACAACACCTATCATTGCTTCTCTTTTGACCCGTATTTGTATTATTCGGCTACAATTCGTTGATTTCAGTTTTGTCGTTCAGCCCCCTTTATCTTCTCCATCAGTATCCCTCCCCCTTCCCTCCTTCATTACTTAATGAAACTCGCTAAGAAAATTACTATCAGCCAAAAGAGTCTCATAAACTGAATAACTTCAACAAAACATTCAATAGAACAGAAACTTCATAAAGGGAATGGGGTCCTGAACAAATTTCTACTCTCTAAAGTCAAGAATAAAAAACCTTATTCACAATTGAAAGCTGAAATTTACAATCTCTGATGAAACCCTTATTTACCTGTAGCCAGGCCTCAGTTATGAACTTCAGCTGTGACTCAGGTTGGCACTGTGCATCACTAAGCTTCTCAAGCTGGACAGCACCAGAAATTAAAAAGCAATTAGACTAGGAAACCAGCCTCCTAGCAGCACTTATTGAGCTATACATCAGTTACAAAATGAGAAACTTCAACAGAAAAACGCATCTCTAGTCACATGTTCGCCTCGAAAGCTTCAAATTAGTTCACTAGTAAAAGTGATTAAAAAAATGAAACCAAAGCAAAAGAAAAGAAAAGAAAAGCAGTTGTGAAATGATGCTGGGTACATATTTGGATAGTTTCCATTCAAGCATTTCTCAACAGGGTGGAAACGTATGCAACTTACGTGGACAGTTTGCATCTGTTGTAGATCTGCAAGAGCTTTTTGTCTCGACTGCCAGACAAGAAAAAAGAACTTGCATATCATGAATTGATGATACCAATAGATAAAAGGGAAAATGACAACAAAAAACCTTTGAATTATAGAAAGGACAAATCAAGGTGCCAATATGCTTAATCCCAGATCAAACCCAATGGACCAATTAGAAATATTGAAATTTGATGAAAAAACAAGAATACTCCTGAGCTAAAAGGAAAATGAAAACCTCCTATTCTTAACTGGTAGTTCCCTGTACTTGAGTTGCAATTCGCTATAATCAAGTCGCAATTCTGTTTGGTAAGGGGAGTCCCATTGTTTTCAAGTTCCAGGGGTAGTTATTATATGTAAAAATATCCTATTCTTAACTATTTATTCTCTATATTCAAATTGCAATTCGCTAAAATCAAGTTGCAATTTATGGTTGATATCATAGAATATGGATTTTACCAACAGAATTGCAACTTGATTTTAGCGAATTGCACTTCGAGTATAAGGAATAACCGGTCAATAATAAGAGATTCTCCTTTTCCTTTTAGCTCAGAGAAATTATTGTCTTTTCATCAAATTTCACTATTACTAATTGGTTCATTGGGTCTGATCTGGCATTAAACATCTTGGATACCCTGATTTGTCCTTTTTATATTTTAAAATTTCTTTAGTGTCATTCTCCATAGATAATATCTCCAGATATAAATATGTAGAAAATATCTATATATTTACTGACATCAAATGATATCTAACATTTTAAAATACTGAATTAAGAAAAATTTATTATCTACTGTCTATTAAAAAAACTTCATATACACCAACAATGGTTTCACAAAAACTAATCAGTTAAATTCCTTCCATTTAGGAATTAAAAAGGAGAAGATGATGATGACCAATGTGGAATTTATAATGAAACATGAATATGAACCATAAAATTAAGATTCTAGCATTCAACAGGAAAGCAAACAAACAGAAGAAAAATAAGATCAGAAAAAAATAATTTACATCAACAATAGTCAATTAACTATTGATATGGTAGAAAAAACTAGTCAAATGCTAAATTTATAAAGAATTAATACTCAAAAATTGTCAGCTAACAGAGTAATTTTGGAGTTGCATACTGATTGATTGCTAGCCCAACGCTCATAGTAATGTGTGTATCTCTCCAATGAATTCTTCGCCATCTCTCTTCTTCTTTCGGCTTCATCATACTGCATGCAATATAATGTGATTAGATCATATGCCAGGTCGTAAGCAAATGTAATCAGCCAAATCAATGGGAAAAAGCAGCGGATTCATAAAAACTGAACCAAAACAAGTAAGCCGATGTCCCTCACCACTCCCTCTTGTTTAGCTGCCTCATAACGATTGCAAGCATAGAAACCTCCAGTTCTTTCACCATGGTCTGACCATGCACCAAGGCATAGCCTATTAAATAGATACAAGAAACTCAGTTAACAAAACAAATTACAAACTTGCCAAGAGCACTAAGAACATTATTCACAAAAAAATACAAATTCAACTCCATAGTTTATCAAATTTTCATAAATCTAATAAATTCTATCAACGAAAAAAGAAAAGTAGCAAAAAAGGGAAAAGGCATGCTGTATTATTTTGTTAAAAAGGAGTCAGGGACATACCAGCAAAATTCAAATTTACAAGGGGGTGTGCATGTCATATGCATGCACCCTTGGTTTTTCTCAATTGGTCGCTTGCACTTGGGACAGGGCTTGGAGTTGGCAAGAATCCTGATAGCAATCAAATAAACAGCTAGCTAAGTCTCCCAATTTTTTCAAAAGCCACATTGTATCAGTTTATATATCTATAATAGTGTTGATGAGTGGACAGGTCATCTTTCACTGTTTAGTGACGTGCTGCAATATATGACAACAAAATCATGCACAATGCAAGAGAACATAGAATACCGTAATCCATAAATCCATAAAAGCAAAACTGACATGGAAAATCATTAGAGAAAGTCAACATAAAAATCTGAATAATTTTCATATAACACTATCCCTCATCTGTGTCCATTTCAATATTTGATCCCATTATCAGGGTGAACATGGTACTCAAATTATAGATCAAAATCTGTCACAAAAGAAAAAAAATGAATAAACCACGTAATTCACTAAGTAAAAAGAATTAACAATGATTTCTTGGCCACCGCATGCACCCCCGACCCCACTGCCCACATCTAGGACCACACAAAGTTCCTCATCAGAAAACCAGTCAAAAATCCAATGAATAAATCACCTCTATTGTGATCCTCCTCTTATCAAAGGAATGATCCTAGAGAATTACCATTTTCATCAACTCGCTACTTGAAGGAAACATACAAACAAGCATACAAATATGACACACATGTATAAATTAACAAACAACAGGAAGAAAGGCACAATGACACAGCTAGTAATGACACAGGAGCAATAGAGTATTCCGGTAAATGCTGGCAAGACATAACATCTGTAAGCGTCATAATCTATTCTCAACCAGTTCATGTTCTCAGACTCTGCACTATTCTTCAAAATCCACTTTGCCACAGTGCCACAATCCACAGGACGGTGAGCCTCCTCAGTGCACTGTAGTTTCAAGTTATAAAATCAGTAAAGCATATCCAACAATGAAATCAGACATGTGATGCTATTTGAAAGCGCAAAGACAACTCACATTCCAGCAGAAGCAATAAGAACAGAAGCAAGAAACATCATAGTTTCCACTACCAGCATCAAATGTAACTGCATATTCACATCCAGGAGCAGGACACCACTTCGTCTACACAGAAAAAGGAAGAACAGTGTAAGATTAATTTGACAATGGGGCAGAGAGAGAAAAGGTTGAAGGTGTAATTCCATCTTCCTTCAAAAACTTGAATGGCCAAAGAAGTTTGAGCAGCTATGCATCAGTCACGCACAACGGGAATTTATATTTCCAATTAGCCCTAGAATTATCAATGTCGCTCAATCCACAGGCAGTATCAAATAAGAAGTGATATCCATCTTCCTTTTGTTAACATTATGCATATCCAATCAAGTAAAGTACTTACCTTCTTGTTGTCTTCAATATAGGACCTAAGAAGGTAGCGAGAATATTTATGCTTATCCTCAACAGATGCTAATTGATCAATCATATCTTGACCAACAGCAGCACCACAAGAGGGATCAGGACACCGCAGCATCAAACATCCAGGACCATCATTAATAGCCGTGCCAATGTAACCTAGCATGTGAAAAGGGGAGAAAAACATAATAATATCAAAAAGAAAAACTGCAGGAAGGGATAGCATGTGGCATTTATAACATCTGAATGATTTGATAGGACAGACTCCGAAAACTAAATCACTTAAGGCATATATACATCTACAAATTAGAGATGAATACCAGAAAATGAAAAGGCTACAAACAAGATTAATAAATGGTTTCAAAATCTTGTCCAAAGATCTAAGATTGACAAAGTAGTAGCACTACAACAAAAGAGACGTACCTTCCCAGCATGAGATGCAGAAGGGATGACCACAGGCAGCAGATTTAATCCGTGAACAGGGATAAACTTCAAAACAGATGCCACAAGTAGGCTGATCGCACAAGAAAAATCAGTGATATGTAATTTGAGAAGAAAAAACAAAATCCAAATTGTTCACCAAATTTTGAATCTCACCTCCCTAGCGTTAGAAAACTGGACAACAGGCTTCTCCAGTAAGCCAACTGTTCTTCGGACATGTTCTTCATTAGCAAACCATGCTTCATGCACTTCGCTAACATTCCTGCATTACCAACTCTCATCCATGCATCAGTGAACGAGAAACAGCTAGCAGCAGACATGTCATTCAATGCAGCACTAAGAGGATAAAATGCTTAATAACGTAGTAATTATACTAATCTCAAAAAAAAAAAAAAACAAACATATGAGAAGGCATATTGATAACTAAAAAGATATGAAGTAATAAATCTACCAATTATAGTGACGAAGTAAGATGCTTGCAGCCTCTGGCGAGATAAAAAGAACGGTCGCTACCCTTGCTATGTCCTCCTCTTGTCTTTGCCGAATATCTGATTCCCTCAAGATGGTAAAATTTTGCTAAAAACAGACAGGAATCCATAAATTAGAGGCCATCATATATCAGAAGACATCGAGGAACAAGGAAAGGCACAACTCTTGAACTGGAAAAAATAACACTCGCATCCATACCACATGAAAAACAGAAACTGAATTACTGACAAGAGGGAGGGATCATGGAAATCATGTTTATCGTTTAAACCTACAAACTCCCAAAATATAGACTAATTTTTAAAAATTATCAAGTTTATCAATATCAGTTTATCATAAATATTTTGTCCAGCCACCGCTCAAACTGCTTTTTTTTTGGGGGGGGGGGGAACTTCTGCCGTACCATGTCACTAATTTCTAAAATCACTCGAAGCTTCAAACTAACCTATATTTACCTCCAAAGTGGGTTCCAGCGAAATCCTCCAACGTTGAAGTCAATAAAAACCAATAAGCGGATAGGCAGACAAGAAACAAAATTGAGAAGGGAACTGACCTCGGGACGACGAGACTCAATCTTGTCAGATTCATCGCCATCATCAAAGTAATCATCAGCATCATCATCGTAGTCGCTGTAGTAATCCATGGGGACATCCTCGGTCTCACCGCTGTAGAAATCATCATCAAGGGACTCGACATCGTTGGCATCATGCATATCATCCTCGGAGTCCATGGAGCGAACCCTAGAAGTCGGAATTCAGGGAGGGTTGAGATTGTAGAGCGGCGGGAGGGGAGGAGGAATAGCTGAAGAAAGACCTAGAGCAAAGGAATTGGCAATCAGAAGAAAAAAGGGCAAAGTCTGTTGCTTTATGGTGCGGATTTTCGTCGTCCGAACGAAGGGTTTGGAATAAGGAGGCACAGGGTTATTTGTAAGTGATAGGAAGAGAGAGAGGATAGAGGAGTCTTTCGCTTTGCAGCAGGATGAGTAGGAAACAATGGAAAAGGCGTATAATTGAGAAGAGAGAAGCGTCCAACGGCGAGTGTCTTTAAGAAATCGGCCGAGTTAGAGTCGTGGGAAGGCAGGAAGAAATTATATTCGCCATAAATGAGCCGCATCTTTCAATTACTTCAGTTGTGGATTAAATATTTATCTCCGGTCAAGAGATTAGATATTCATCATTTACATTTTCTTTTATTTTTTTCGCTATGACTATCTTAGGAAATCATCAGTTTAAGAATTATATTTATTTCACATTGTTTTTAAATGAAGGGTGATAAAATAATAAGATATTTGTCGGGTTACGAGGCATTAAGATACCGATCAGGCTGCATTGTCGTAGAAAGAGTGTGGGCTGAATTGGATGATAAAAAAATGATCCGACTCAATCGCCATGTAAAATAATGCAGATCAAATTTGAAATGGGGTGGATGGTTGAAAACATGCGAGAGGCTTGGATGAATAAGGTACGGTACGTTATGGCTGGAACTGAATGTGAATGTGGGTGTTTTGGTGTATTCGGATGGAATCATGGATAGGAAGGCAGCAGAGTTGAATGACTGGAGCTGTGAACCGGTTTGCTTGGGGAAGAGTTAGAGTTAGGGGTTAACGTATTTGCTCAATTCGCGGCCTATGAACAGACATGATTGAATTCTGTTCCAGCATGCATTGCACAACATGGCAGGTCCTATTGAGAATGGTGGTGTGGGCGACAGCAATAATGTTGATGCGCCTAAAAGAGGTTTTGGGATCGTAGGTGCTGGCCATGGATGGATGGGGAAATCCAAAAGCTGATCGTTTCGGGGGAGTTAGAGCCTTTTCTAAATTGGCTTGCATGCAACTAGATATAAGAGCGACTCCATTTTTATTGAACTAATTAAAGAAGTTAAATAATTTTTATATTTATCATTTTTCTCCAAACTAATTTGCTTAACTCATAAGCTGTCATTTACATGCATAAATAAATAAGTAGGATATTTAGCCTTGTGTTGAATTATTTTTGAGGCCAGGAACAAACAGAGAGAGGTTATTTTGGATGTTAAGTGGGTGGATGGTGGACAGTGCTATGGCAATTGCGTTGCCATCTTACAGGGCCTCCTATTGGCTTTCATGATGTTTTGATCTGTTGCCGCTGATATGGAGAGAATTGGTGAAGCAGCATCGGCGATAAAGAGGTTGG
>QFDD01002299.1:0-18077 GCA_006871305.1 Vachellia collinsii | reverse complement strand
GCCATGGGCTTTCCGGTGCGAGAAGATTCGCTCGATACAGAGCATAGTCTACGCTTACCTCTGTTGTCCAGCAAAAAAACAAAAAATAGAGTAGCAACTTCAAATTTTTGCAAGCTTTAGATTCAATCTTCTGCGCCTTGATGAAAAACAAGTTAACGGCAGCCCTACAGGGACAACAACGACAACAGTTGTAATTGCAACGGTGAAGAACTCCAACGACTTCATGACGTCAACACCACCTTTTAGGGGTAAATGTATGCGTACTATTTTCATCATACGAATGGAAACGGGTTGACACCAAAATTGGTGGGAAGATGGGTTCCAACGTTTAAAGCAAAATTTCACTGTGTTGGAATTTTGCTGACCAGAAATTTTGGCATCCAACTGCTCTTTAAGGATGGAAAATCCCACATTTTCCGTTTCCATACATAAATTTCCCTGTAACAAACAGGCCCTTACAGTTTCAGGGATCCGGAGCCAAGGCGTGCTTGACAGCAGTGACGGGAAGAGGAAAAAAATAACACGGTATACATAGGCAATGTCGATCATTTAAATAACATAACAGATCCCGTAAAGAGAGATCAGTGTAGATCCAAAAAGCTATGAAATATATGCATCAAAGTGCAATGTATTCCCCTTAATTGCTAGTGGATGTTCACTGGAGTGGATTTTAAGCAAGGCATCGAACCTGAAAAGAAAGTCAGCTTGCCACTACCAAGAACATGCGCCTGATATAACGCGCTTGTATTCTTCATAATACTTTATCCTTCTGAACGGATGGAACGTGACCATGTCTATTCAGTTTCGTTCAGTTCTCTCCTCATATATATATATATTCCTTCCTATCTCCTCTTAAATGCAGACTATAATTTACTCTCGATTTTAAAAGGATCCAAGCTGCCATCATAGAATAAACGGATCATGGGCATCCGATTGAAAGAGAACAACAAAACAAGTTAACCGAAGTAAAAGGACCGGGAATTTGGGGTGAAGAAGTGTCTCGATGGAGTTTAACTGTATCTAATTAATGCGTAATGCAGCAGGACAACATCATAATCATCATCGTATACATGCTTGTTAATCATTCAGGCGTGGACAGCAAATGGGACACGTGGGTTCTACTTCTGGAAGAGCTTTGAAGCGGCTCCTTTGTCCAAGTACCACTTGATCTCCCCTCTTCTCGGCGACACCAATTGAATGGGCAACTTCTCCGGCTTCTCCTCATCGTCCTCGAGTGCAGACCGAACGGCGCGGGCCTTTCCGGCGCCGGCCACCACTATGGATATGTTTGACGCAGAATTGATGACCGGCAGGGTGTAAGTGATCCTTTCCGGCGGTGGTTGTGGGGAGTCGGTGAGGTAGGACACCCATTTCTGATCCTCCCTCAGAAGACGATGGCCAGGGAACAGAGACGCCACGTGGCCATCGGGGCCCATGCCCAGCAGCATCAGATCAAACATCGGCATCCCCTCCTCCGACGAAGCGATCACGTTGCTCTTCACCAGCCGTCGAAGATTCGTCTCGCAAACATCCGCAGCTCCGTCGGGTGGCAGCGCGTCGTCGATGGCGTAAACTTGCGTCCCAGGAATTCTCACCTCCCAACGCCACACAAGTTTCAATTAAATGCAACAGAATTATCAAATCAAGTGAAAACTGCATGGGTATACATATATATACCTTGGAGATGAATCCATCGTAAGCGGTCTTGTAGTTACTTTCTAAGTGTGTCTTGGCCACCACTCTCTCGTCTACCCAAAACACATGCCACTTGGACCACTCAATGGTTTCAGCATATGGAGCTTCAACCAATTTCCTGAAATTTCAACGCAACAAGAAGTTAAAACCTTGATTAACTGCACTCGTTGAAGTCTATAAATTCCTCCTCAGATTGACTTGTATACATATCTATTTAATGTCTGACAAGATAATCAAATAGTGGGGGAGTGATGAGTGACCTGAGGTACTTGATCAAAGAGCCGCCGGACAAAGCGATGGTGAAGGCGCCTCTTTCTTTGATATACTTACTGGAGAGCTGAGCAACGTCGTAGGCCAGAGAGACGGCAAGGTGATCCTTTGTGAACACCTCCACGTTGGTATAACCCTTCTCCCACTTCAACGACGCCGTCACTCGGCTGGCGATTCTCTTTCGGCTCACGCCAATCGGACCAACCCTTTTGTTATACCTCAGAGGCTGATGAAGCTGCTTCTGATGAGCAACTTCGGTGGGAAGCAACGAAGTCGTCTGGGATGGGGGATTTGGCCTCTTCTGTGCGCACAATAAGCTGCTGTGCAGAGTGAAAGTTGCAGAGAAGGCCATTGTTACAGGGTCAGGGTCATTTCATTTAGATGCTCATTACTCGTATTTATTTGGGGTGTTTTGATTCTTATGCTAGTCTTTGAAGCAAGGCACAAATCTGGATACTTTTGTGAGTCATGCAAGCAAGAACTCACGTTATTCACGTACGTACGGAACCATTAATGCTTTACTTAAAACCTTGCCGAATAAATTAAAGGCTCAGAAGCTTCCATCCATCCATTGCCCTTTAAATATGTTGAGACACGCACACATATCTGCATTCAGATTTGAGCCGATGTCTCTTCTGAGATATTCGCCCTTGCTTTATCTTCCGTCTTCAGCACTTGTTCCTGTTCATATCATTAAATCTTTAATCTTGTAACTTTTTCCTCAAAAAGAGTTTCAGATTTCTTTCCCAGGAAATAAAAATAGGAATTAAACTAAAGAACGAGGAACTCCCGGTCCCTCTGCATCGTCTCTTACAAGCAACTTAACAATTTCAGGAGGATTTCTCCATACGATCCGCTGCTCATGTTGCTCCAACCTAAGTTTAGCTAGTCTATCCGCGCACCTATTCCCTTCTCGATACGTATGGCGAAATACTACTTGCCAATCTCGCTCGAGCAGTTCACTGAGTTGCCTACTAAGAAGATAGCAACCACTTATCAGTCGCCCCTGGTTTATTTCATCCACCACTTGTGCTGCATCAGATTCTGCAATAATTTTCTTGAATCCCATCTCCCACGCCAGACGTAACCCTTCAACAATCCCCCACACTTCAGCCGTTTTCGCATCACATTGCTCCAATTTTCGAGAAAATCCCCGGAGCCATTCCCCTTGGTCGCCCCTGATGTTCGCTTTCGTATGACAGGCATTGTTTTTTTACAAAAAGTTCATAATTTTAATATCCTTTTTATCCACATAATAATCGCAACAATATTGAAAAGAGAGAAAGTCTTATCTGTAATATAGATCTATGAAGGAAGTGTTTTCTTACAGAAAGTTCATAATGCTTCACTATTTTTTTTATAAGAGATGTCTTATAAATCGAATACATTTCTGAAAAGAAAAATCTTCTAAAAACAAATCATCAGACAGTACCATATTAGTTGGGTTATCAAAGGGCCAGAGTCAAACGAAATTATACATCAATAAAGTATGCAATGGAAAACAATTCAAAATAAATCAAAAAGTTGAAATGCAAAAAATAATTAATTAAGTTTTTGTGTAAAACTCGATTCAAAACGTTCAAATGTAAATTTAATTCTTAATTAGAAAAAAAAGAGGAGGAAAGGAGATGTTCCTAGATGCATATGGCGTCAGACTTTTAAATAGCATCAACTTGGCTCCAACTCCAATAATCAAACCATGTTAGATGGCAATTGAGGGATCATAATTTTATTCATTATCCTGTATAACTCAGGGCTATCCACGCTTACATTAATCAAAGTTTTTTTTTAAAAAAAAAGGTCTGACTGTTTCACACTCACACATGAGCGTCCAACAAAGTCCAGATTACAGAGAGCTTGATAAAACATCGGCGCGCGCACAGAATCATATCCGAAGGCCATACATGAGAGGCCCTGCACCTGCATCGATATTCTACTTGTACAGCCTTGAGGCTGCACCTTTGTCCAAGAACCATTTGAGCTCTCCCTCCGGCGAAACCATCTGAACTGGAAGCTTTGGATAAGTCTCCTCCTTCTCGATCGTCATGTAAACTGCATCCGCCTTGCCGGCTCCAGTGACCACCATAGCTATGTTGGAAGCTGAGTTAATCACCGGCAACGTCAACGTTATCCTCTCTGGCGGTGGCTTTGGGGCGTCCTTGACGTAGGTCACCCACTTCGTGCTCTCCTTCACCACCGGATGATTCGGGAACAGAGCACCCACTTGCCCATCAGGCCCCATGTCCAGCAACATCAGATCGAATTTTGGGAGTTTAGTCTGCGCTGATGATGCTATTAAGTTCCCCGCCACCAAACGCCGTAGTGTCGTCTCGTACACATCTGCCACTCCTTCTGCTGGCAACGCATCGTCAATGGAGTACACATTATAAGGTGGAATTGGCACCTGTCAACCCAAGTTTCTTATTTCATCATGACTCGATCTATAAGCTGCAAATTACAGAGCATCGATGTAACGTACCTTGGAGATGAATCCATCGTAAGCAAGCTTGTAGTTGCTGTCAACGTGAGTCCTGGGCACCACTCTCTCGTCCACCCAGAAAATATGCCACTTGGACCATGGGATTGTATTCACGTAAGGAGGCTCCACCAGTTTCCTATTATTTTATCGATTCAGAATGCGTTGCTTTCAAAAATTTTGAGCAGGCATAAGCGTGACGGATCAGTAAGAGACAGACCTGATATACTTGACGGAGTTGCCGGACAAGACGAGGGTGAAGTAGCCTCTGTCTCGGATAAACTGGTGGGAGAGATCCGCGACGTACTTGGCGAGAGAGACGGCGAGATACTCTTTAGTGAACACCTCCACGTTCTGGTTCATGGATGCTTTCACGACCAGTGCGGGCATGTTTCGCCTGGGGCCGAGTGGAGAGACGCCATTGTTGGACCTGAGAGGACGAATGAGGGATTTTTGGCCAATTTGAGGTGAAGAGAGGAAGGCCATGGGTGGGGACTGTGGCTTGCACAACAATCTGGTTTGAGGATTGCACCAGGAGCTGGAGGTGAGGGAGACAGGTGCAGAGGTGGCCATGTTGGCCGGTTTTACACTTCTCTGGAGACAGATGCAATTTTGTTGTGGTTTGCTTCTTCGCCTCTATTTATATTATCGCTTAGATCACTTTGCTATCGCCACAAGCAAGGTATTGATCCTTGAGAAAATACCTGAAGTGAATCGTTGTTTATCTGAATAGTAAAAATCACGACTTTCTTTTCTTTTTTGTTTATCTGAGAAAACCCTTTTCGCCAGAGCGGACTGGCTTGAAATATTATTCAATGGATACCTACTTGATCCTTATTTGAAAACAATGAACGAATATGAACCAAAATTGCGTCCAAGCTTACAAAAATATTTAGAAAAATGTGAGATAGCACCCTAACCAGGCCCTTATTTGAATGCTTGCCTCATGTGACAGAGGATCAGGATTCTTGGTAACTTGAGCAACGGTGGCAACAAGTTATAATTCCAGAGAGGCATTGATGGCGGAGAAGACAAGCCTTTTCAAGACGGGTCCATAAAAAAAAAAAAGTGAACAACAATTATAAGGGAAACAATGCGCTAACATTACTGGGAAAAAGTTGTTCTCCGTGCAGCATTATTTAGAAATATCAGTCGAATAAGTTTTAACTTTTTTTCACTTTAAACTCTAGAATATGAGCTGCAAATTGACATATTGCAAAGTCAAAATTGTGCAATATGACTGAAATGTTGCAATTATTGAAGGCCCTAAACTGTAATTTAAAATAAATTAAATCCATCCATCCATTTTCTATTTTAGTTCTAACAAAAATGGCCCCAAACGGCAACCCGAAGTCCCGAACCGGCTAATTCCCCGTTCCCAAACGCGGTGCAATTTATCGGTTTTTTTTTTTTTTTTGTTGGGGGGGGGTGGTTTGGTTTTAAAAAACCCTAGCCTAAAAAGCAGTGTGCAGGAGTAGCAAAACCTCTGTAGCGGCCTCAACCCCCTGGACTCCTTCGGCGTGAGTTGATAGAGAAGAGCGAAGGAGATGCAGATCTTCGTCAAAACCTTAACAGGGAAGACCATCACCCTCGAGGTCGAGTCCAGCGATACCATTGATAATGTGAAGGCTAAGATTCAGGATAAGGAAGGTGTGTTTCTTCGTATGCCCCCTTGAAGAATACAATTGGTTGCGATTCTCTTTTTTTCTATTTATGAATACTTATACGTCGCGGTCCAGGCATCCCGCCGGACCAGCAGAGATTGATTTTTGCCGGGAAGCAACTGGAGGATGGCCGTACTCTTGCCGATTATAACATCCAGAAAGGTTAGTCTATTACTTTGGATGCTTTTCCGTTCTATTCTTTCAATAACTGTTTGGGGTCACGGGAAATACAAAGGAAAATATGGGAGCCCAGTTTGATTTCTGAGTCTAATTTGACTGGTTACTCTATTTTGCAGAGTCGACATTGCATCTTGTTTTGAGGCTTCGTGGTGGTATTATCGAGCCCTCTTTGATGGCATTGGCTCGGAAATATAATCAGGACAAGATGATATGCCGCAAGTAAGTTCACTCAGTACAGCTCTTATACTCTTGGCAGCCTCCTGAATTACAGTATTCTCTCAAGGATCGGCCAAATTAATCATGGCTGTGTCCAATGTAGCTCTCAAGCTATGGATTTTTCTACTTGTATATGATGTCTTTCCCAGCATAATCCTTTAATTGACAGATGAGCATGAGCTTAACTATCACATTCGTACTCTCTAGATGTATAATATATAATAATGCCATTGGTGGAACCATGGTTGTATTTGAATTCAATGATGTATGGCAAATTTCAATTGTAAAATTGTGCTTTTCCCAAGCAAAATAGTTGTTGAATAGGTCTGGGGTTGTGCCTGTTGGAAAGTAATTACTATGTGATTAACAAGTAACAATCATCAAGTGCTTTCACGGTAGTGATTTAGTGCTAGGATGGAGTGTGATCTTACTGACATATTTATGTCACATTTTGTTTTGCAGGTGTTATGCTCGTTTGCACCCACGTGCTGTTAACTGCAGGAAGAAGAAATGTGGACACAGCAACCAGGCATGTCATTTTGACTCATGTGGCTAGAGCGTGCTAGTTGTGCGATTTCAAATGGGGTTTTTTTTTTTTGGTATATCGTCTAGTAATGAATATGGTGTTTTATTTCTTTCATTACAGCTGAGGCCAAAGAAGAAGATCAAGTAAACTTTTACGATTGAAAGAAGGGACCTGGGTGTTGGTGGATTGCTGATGTATTTTGGAATCCAGAAGGCTTCATTTTCTTGTTACAATTGTAGGCTTGATGAAATGCATCTCTTTTATTTGAACCGCATTAGCAGACTTTCTCTTGGTCGATTATTAATTTCTGATAGTTTGCTGGAGACGCATTTATATCAATGGACAATCATGTCTGTTTTGCAATGATGCTGTCTATTACTACATCCAGTCTTAGGAGTACATAAGTTACAACTAAACAAATCACACAAATCAAAATGTTCGTTAAATTTAATTATAAGTGATAAAATATGTAAGGGATGGTAATTCTTTTTTCAAATTCTTTTTTCTTATTTGTGGAGAGTAAATGATAAAAAATGATAGGAGTTAATTAATATATAGACATGTATCTGATGGGGTAATAATCGAAAGAGTAGCTAAAATTTCAGACACAAGGTGAAACTTGTATATATAATGTCAGTTGTATTGACACCTCAAGGAATGTAATTTATACACGGGATCTACGTGAGTCTTTTTTTTTTTTTTCACTGTGCATTACGTTGATCGTTTTACCCCCTAAATGATTCGAGACCCCAGGTTCTGCCAGAACTCATCTTTTATGTACTTGCCTTCATTAATCATTATTCAAAATTGACGTTGCTCCACGAGATTCCCAATCTTTTGTTTGCTCCCAACATAATCAGTCCCTGCAATTTCCCCTTTTGTCAGGCACTCGCATATTATGAGACATCGCAGGACGGCCATGAACCAACGAAACTTTGTCTCTGAAAAACCGTATAACTCTTAAAAAGTACCCGTACACTCACCCTCACCCTCGTTTGGCTCCACTGGATCAAGTAAGTATAATGGAAGATGTGATCCAACGTCCTATCTAATTTATAACACTATTATCTCAGCTGGGTCAAAGAAATTGATTGCCCAATAGGCCAATACCATCATTGCAAAGCCCACTCGCAACCGGCAGCGGGGTACCCACACCCTCGTTCTCCGATTTGTTCGAATTTAAGCGTCCGAAACGAAAATAAAACAGACGGATGACAGCTGTGGGATTTGAACCCACGCCCTTTCGGACCAGAGCCTAAATCTGGCGCCTTAGACCACTCGGCCAAACTGTCATTTGTTCGGAGGAAATCTAGTAAAACTATTTTAAATGCACGCAAAGTGGGCGGTTTCTGATCTTTTACATTATTTCTGCTACTCTTTAAATATCTGTTAGAGGGGTTTTCCACTGGGACTGGGGATTTGTTTGCGCATACTTTAACTTTTCTTACCTTCCACTTGGCCGGTTCTTCCTCCTCCCATCTTCTTCTGAGTTCATGGCTCATTACTCTGGTTCATAGTCATAATGTTAAATTTCACCACACCCCGATCAACGTTTGGTATTGTGCATATTTATCTATGAAAATCCATGTATTAATATGCTTCTTGTTTTCGATATTTATTTAACGGTAAGCTATTAGTTAGGTTGCTCTTATGGGTTTATTCAACCAATTTTTCAACACTTGTTGTTTGAAGGATGTTAATCAAACAATTCGTCATAGTATGACACTCCGTCTGCATTTACTTCATTCGAATTTTCACATGTATTTTGATTCAAACAATTAGGATAGAATGGAAATGAGCAAGTTCTCCGCCCGTCCAGTCCACTAACATGTCACTCTAATTCGGTTCATACGTGGAGGCATACTAGCTATATCCTAACTCCTATAGATCGCACGCAATCACCTTATATGCCACTTAGTGATGAACCAGAGAATAGCACGAAAAAGATGTAGTTGAATGGCGCAAAGTTTGAAATGGAATGCAAACACGAATAGACATGACATGGTACATGCTTTATTCTTCTAAATCTACCTACGGCTAAATAAGACTGTCTCATATCTCAATCCTATCTCTACCATCTCAATGTTTACAAAACTTCATCTTTGATCACCCTGGTTAATTGAATATGTAACTTCTGATGTTGTTCTTGGGCCAAAATGCTTTCAAGTGTTGGCTACAGAAGACCAAACCAATGGCTTGATCCTTCTTCAAGGGAATATGCTCATATGGAGTACGGTTCAATTCTTCAATTCCAGAAATCTAACCACTGTGAACTGCTACAGGACTGATCCAAGAAACCACTTGGATCAACACTATACCATTTTTCCATCGATCCCAATTCTCTTATATCGTCATTCTTGGCATTCTCTGAACCTTCGTTTGAGAAATCTGGCTTCGCTTCAGCGCTACAGTTGTTTTGTCCGCTGCCTGAAGCACCATCCTCTGTGCTATTTTCCACCACAATCCTATTTTCCCTTGTACTATCATCATCACACGTCTCCACTAAATCTCTTAGCTTCTGCACCTGTTTTTAAAAATAAACACGTGGCATAATTATACATGCCATTCAAAATTGTATACGTGACATGAAGACACTTGTTAATTACCTCAGCTTGCAACGATTCCTTCTCTTTCTTTATGGACTCAAACAGAGATGCTAGATTGTCATACTCATCTCTGAGTTTCCTGTACTCTTGCTCTGTCCGTTTTGATTTCCATCTGGCTCTTCTGTTTTGGAACCATATGGCAATCTGGCGCGGCTGCAGCCCAAGATCTCTTGCCATTTGCATCTTCTTTCTTGGCTCAAGCTTCAATTCGGATTCAAATATGCATTCAAGTGATCGGATTTGCTCGTCACTGAACCTCCTCTTGTTTTCTACGTTGTTCTTCTTTTTCGGATTCTTAGGTGGCTTTGAGCTCGTGAAGCTCCCAATATTGTGTTCCTTTGATGCTTGAATATACTCACCACCCATCATCATTAATGAACCAGTGATATAGTTGAGAAGAGAAGAATTTTATGGATGGAGTAGGAATTTGATGAAGGGTTTAAAAGTTGGTGAAGAGCATAGGCTACAGAATATATAGTTGGCGATTTCTATTAAGGTGCTGGAACTTGTAATTAAAGGGTCATATTGGCCAATGAGAATAGGTGACTTGTGGCGCTTTCTTTCTTGTGCTCCGTAGAAACGATTATCTTTGCTTTTCTTCTTGTAGATTTCCTATCTTTATTTGGACAAGGAAATGCCCAGTCATCACTCATCACCCAAAGAAGCACACGTGTCTATCTCTCTCTCTCTCTCTCTATGGAAAATATCTGCTCGTTCTAGAGTACAGGAGAAATTGACATCGCTAATATTGTGTGTTTTTTCTTGTCTTGTGATATTTTGAACGTTGTTCGTTTAAGATTCCCTAGTTCTCAACTTCTACTACGTTCATTGTAATTTACTTAAGGCTTCATATTATGTTGTCTCATGATTAAGCTATAGTTGCAGTGGGGGAAGTGTTTCTCCCGGGGGGGGGGATTGAAAGGTATAATCAACTATTCAGATCATTAACCGCCAAAAACTGAGTGTGACTGGTATAAGATGTCACCTTGCCTGATTGAAATTTCCAGCTGAATTTGAGAAGCTGTCATCCTTTGTCATGTTCATGGGCTGCTTTCTCAGGTTTGGATCGCTAATGGATTTCTCAATATAGTCAAACTTATCATGCAAGACTCAGTATTAAAGTGAAGTCCGCCATTACAAAGATGGAAAACAGCAAGCTCATACTGACCTCATCCATATTCACTTTGGCGATGTGGACAAATTAATAAAAGTTGGAAAGCAATTATGTGGCTGCACGGTTGAAAGCGATTTCACTTCAAGCGCAATTGGCATGGCAACTTTATTCGGTGGGAATGAAGCCACAAGGGTGGTGCCAGCAAGAAGACGGTGTAGCATAAAATTAAGCTAGAATGTTACTGTAGTAAACTTTGATGGCTTGGTGTTGGGTGGATAGGATAAGGAGATAAGATGGGAGGATTGGGAATGATATAATAATGAAGAGCAGAGCTTGCATGAGACACAAGGAAAAAGAGTGGTCAATCGAAGTCGCCTAAAGCCTAATACAAACAAAACCGGGTCGAGTTGTGGGGTTAAGTGACAGAAAGCGATGTTTCACATGAATTCAGCCTATTTGGCCAAGCATTAAGGAAGGTAAAAGTAGCGGTGGAATGTTCAAAATGCATTTTGTTGGTTTGTTTGGATTTCCTTCTACCCCGAATGACTTCTAGCCTAGAAGCTCCTTCGATCTGGAAGGGGCTTCAACCCATGATGAAGAGATAATACTATTGGAGGCAGTTAATTCCATGCCCACCTGACGCCTACACGTCCTCTTCCCTCAAGCATCCTCCTCTTGTCCTCTCCACCCTCCAAATCCTCCTCTCCAACGCAGCTCCTGCTATGGCCGAAAAAAGTAGGGTCGCGCATAGATCTGGGTCGGATCCTGTCGCAACCCGGTGTGATGAACCCATGCTCTATGTTTTTGTTTCATTTTTTCAGTGTTGTGTTGTGAAATGGACAAACTGGAAGGAATCTTGGTTTTCTTGTCTGATGGCGAAGAAGAGAGGCAAGAAGCAGAACCCACGCTGGATCTCGATGTCCATGGCTTCGACCTTGCCGCCATAGTGAGGGCAAGATCTAGGGGCTTTCTGCATAGCGAGCTCCTTCTCTTCTTGATCGTAGACGTAGATGAACCAAATTTTTCTCCTGAAGAGACTTGTTTCCTTCTTCTTCCTGTCGGTATTGTGCTTGTGGCTGTCAGGCTTCTCCTTGGTTTCATTTATGACGGCTGAAGAAAGAAAGGAGTTAGATTCTTTAGGGCCCGTTTGGTACTGAGGAATTGATTTCGATGAAAATGGAAATGGAAATGGATATGGAGATGGAATTTAAATATACGTTTGGTATATCATGGAAATGAAACATAATTTTTATATAAAAAAACCAAAATACCCATTTAAATTAAAAAAATTTAAAATATTCCTGCAACTTTGATTAAAAAAAATTCATTTTCAGAAAAAAAATCCTTCATCTCATGAAGTAAACATGTAAAAAAGAATCCTCATCCCATGGAATGTAAATGGCCTCCTGCACCTGTCGAGTGAAAAAAAAATCTTAAGCTCCAAAAAAGAAAAAGAAAAGAAAAGCTTCATCTCTAGCCTCCTGTGGCTCGCGCGTTTACCGACGTTGGTAGCTGGATTGGTTTGTTCACTGGTGTCCTGAAAAAGCTTGGTGGCTGGGTTGATCTCTTCATCTCCAGAGCCACGAAGACCGTCGCTTTTGATTTCTGAAGCTGGGGTCATCTCTGTTTTTGCCACACGATGAAGACAATGAGGTCGAAGATGATGAAGAGGCAGACGAGGGTGACGATGAAGGAATGGATGAAGGAGCGAGTGAAGATCTGAAGATTATGTGGAGTATTATTCTGTGACTGCAGATTTGAAGCTCATGGTGGAGTTTGCCGTCAAGATGTTGCCGGTGGTGGACTGCTCATGGTGGAGTTGTGCTCACCGTCGTTGGTTGTGCTCGCCGACGGTGGCTGGAGTTGTGCTCACTGTCATTGGTTGTGCTCACCGACGGTGGCTGGAGTTGTGCTCACGGTGGACTGCTCACCGGCGGTAAATTTTGCTCACGGGTTAATGGACGAAGATGAAAATATCAAAAGGGTAAAATAAGGATTCTATGGAGTTTATTACATTTCCATTGGGTGACACATGGAAATCATTTCCAGGAGTTTTGATTGAATTGGCTTCCATGTGGAAGCCAATTCTATGCCCATTTCTATGTACCAAACAGACATGGTGATGAAAATCAATTCCATTTCCATATCCATACATCTAATTCCATCAAACCAAATGTGCCCTTAGTTGGTATGTGTAAGAGTTGGATAGGACGGTTAGCCTGATCTTGCTTTCCCATAGAGTTGGGAATTTGGGCCGGCCCGAGCCCGTTTACAAAAAAACTCCCCATTTTAACGGCCCGGCCCTTGAAGAGACGGGCTGAGGGTCGGCCCGCGGGCTTAGAGCCCTTTTAACAAATAATCGCCCTGACTATATAGAACTCACTAAAACAGGGAATACGGGAGAAGAAGAAAAGCTAATTTCCCAAAAGCAACATTAATTAACATATCTAACTGTTAAAACCATCCTCACAAGCACAGCAACATAGATCAAAGTAAATTAGAAAGCAGAGAAACAGATTAAAGTAAATTAGGAAATAGAAAAAATAAGAAAGGTAAGGGCTTGAACAAACAAAGCTTGCTAAAAAAGAGAGAAGAGTTTGTTGCATCAAAGCTTGCTTGTTGCTGCTGCTTCATCCGGTGATTTTTCTAGGTGATGGTTAGTGGTCAAAGTTGATTGGGATGATTAGGGCCTGACCCTTGAGAGCACAATGAAACAAAATGGAAGATGAGGTGAGCGGTGACTTGGCGAGGCATTCGAAAACTAGATCTACAGTGAACCGGAGGTAGAAGCGGGAGGAAGGAGGGGAAGAAGCAGGAGTAACGAGCGGGAGAAGCTGCAGTTGGCGTAGATGCTGAGCTGCTGACTACTGAGGGAGAAGGACTGTTGGACTGTTGCACTCCGGTGAAAGAAGCTTGTCCACCTTCAAAGAAAAGGGCAACAGTGGGGGGTGTGCCATGTGCGCCTTGCTTGTGGGATGATGAAGAGTTTGAAGAGAGATGGAAAGAGGAGTAGTCGGACTGAGGGAGAGAGACTGAGGGACAGATTCAGAGGGAGTAAAGTGAGGGTCTGAGGGATCTAGGGAAGGGATTAAGGGAGTGGTCAAGTGGAGTGACCGGAGAGAGACTGAGGGACAGAGTCAGAGGGAGTGAAGGTGAGGGTCTGAGGGATCTAGGGGAAGGGACTAAGGGAGTGGTTAAGTGGAGTGACTGAAAGATTAGGCTATGAGCTAAGATAGTAAGAGAAAATAAGAGCAAGGGAGTGTCAGTGAGTGTGATTGCTACATGATGGAATAGGAGAGGTAGGTTTTGAATTTTAGGTTTAAATTTTGAGATGTGTTTTATCTTTTTTATATTAATAATACAAATAATTTAAAAATATATATATTTTAGCGGGCCTAATCGGGCTGGCCCTCGGCCCTACAGGGTTGGCTCTTTTAAACCCTCGGCCCATTAGGGTTGGCTTTTTTAGGCCCGTTTTCTTTTGGGAGTTCAAAATCATAGACCAGGCCCTCCAATTAAACGGGTTTAATCGGGCCGGCCTTACGGGCTTTGCCCATTTTCCCGGCTCTACTTTCCCAAGCTTCACGCTATATAAAATAATATTTTTTTAAGTCAAAAATAAAGTAATATACATATATTGGTTAAGGTATATTTATAGTGAGTAACGTTAGGTATACGAAAATTTTCCGAGAAATAATATTATTCTGAAAGCAGCAACTCTACCGTCAAACAATGTTAACTTTAATTGTTAATTGATTCATGATGTTATTATGAATTTACATGTTTATTTGGTCTCCACTCACTATTTCTATTCATATCAAACTCACAAAAATAATTAAAAAAAAAAAGGATCCCTCTTCTTCCTCTCATTTTCGACAGTGGCTTTCAGAAGTTCCGAGATGCCAATTCCTCTTTCCCTTCCTTGCCGTCCATGAAGAAAAACCACACTTGATCCTACTCTCAGATCTGAAGTCAACAACGGCAAGCTTGACGGAGAGGACTGTGGTTGCGAGCTTGGAGGCAATTACCTTCCTGTCCTCAAATTCACTGTTACTCACTGCCACTAGAGAACCGAATCATAGAGATCTCGTCAATGTGAGGAAGGATGAAGGAGGATGAGACGGTGGCTTGGATGGCGAAGCGGCTTTGTTCTCGGTGAGGTCGATGGTGGTAGTGAAGGTTGAGGAAGGAGAGGAGCTGGAGATGTTGTTCGGGGTGATTTCGGAGAATGGTTGATGGGGTTCTCAGTTAAGCTTGATGACTGTGACGCTAAACAAATCAAAGCCTGGAGAGTGCTTGAATAGCAGGATGATGCTAGTGTATTGGTTACTCGCAGGATCCTAGTATAATGTTCAGGCTTCACCCCCCTTGTATAAACAAAAAAAAAAAAATTATAGTGGAATGATGGGTATTGAAATATTGGGTCCATTGGAACTAATCCGAAGAGAGGGAGGGATGATGGGTAATGAAGTATCGGTGACCTCCAATCCAAAGAATGCTAGGTTCCATGCAACTAATCCGAAGAAGATGACGGAGCTGATGGAGAGAGGGGGAGAAAGTGAGGTGGATGATGATGTGGCTAAATGACGAGGGGATGTGCTGACTCAATTAAACAAACGGTCAAAGTTAACTTTTACTAATTGAAAGGTGACATTGCTCTGTTTTGATTATTTTCAAAATAATATTGCTCATAAAAAATTTTCAAATGTCCAATGATACTCAGTGGAAACTTCTGAGGCAGATTTACACTTTAACCCTGTATATATATATATATGTATGTATTATTTAATTAGATTTATCTTCTTTTAAATCATTTTTCATCAAAATTTATTTCTCAAACATTTCTGTAAACGGACTTTTGTTTTCACAAAAAATCATTTTTGCCATTTATTATCTAAATATAAATTATATCACATTATCTAACTTCCCTCTATATTAATTAGTTTGGTGTAATAATAAGATAAATCAAATAAACAGAAAAAAATTGCGTATGGAGAGGAGTTTTGAAAGAGTACGAAAAGAATAAAAATCCTGTATGTATGTTTATATGGGGCCGTGTTCCCATCGGAAAGTGGCCATCTGGAGTTTAGGGACAATGATAGAAAAAACCCATGAAAATATGAAAATGATAAATCAAATTATCCAATTTACGTAATCCAATATCATATCTAGTAAACCAATTAAAAATATTGAAATTTGATGAAAATGCAATAATACCTTTGATTTTGTTAGGGGAGGCCTATTTATTTACATGTTCTAGGATGGTAATATTTAAATGGTTAACTCACTAAACTTGAATATTACCTATACTCAAGTTGTAATTTGTTAAATTATAGTTGCAATTAAAATTTTGTTAGGGGAGGCCCATTTCCCTACATGTTTCATGGTACAAATATTTAAATAGCAAATTCCCTAAAACTTATATAAACCCTAATTACAATTCATAAAACTGAAATTGCAATTAAAATTTGGTTAGAGAAGACCCATTTTCTTGCAAGTTCTAGGGTACAAATATTCAAATGAAAAATTTCCTAAAACTGACTTGTTATTACCTAAATTCAAATTGAAATTTATTAAATTGAAGTTGTAATTTAAAAATTTGCCAAGAGGATTCTCATTTCCTTGCAAGTTTCAGGGTAAAAATATTCAAATAACAAATTCTCTAAAATTGATTTGTTTTTAGCTAAACTCAAATTGCAATTCGTTAAAATCAAGTGGAGGTAATACCAAATCAAGAGCATTATTGCATTTTCATCCATTTCAATATCCCTATTTGATCTACTGGGTTTGATATGAGTTTAAGCAAATTGGGCACCTGGCTTGTTTTTTTTCCCTGTTATTCTCCCAAAAATCCTGTATGTATGTTTACATGGGGCCGGGGTACCATCGGAGAGTGGCCGCCGGAAATGCAAGTTTTATCCAATGTGATAAAAAAGTTTCAAGCCAACTAATTATTTGCCGTCACCAGACACACTATAAATGAAGCATCGCCAAGCACGTGTACGCCGTAGAATTTCATATCCAAACCTTGTAAAGGAGTGGATGCCAAATGTTCCTTGGACGCAGCGTGCTGGTCAAAGCTACGTGAATGTTTATATATAACTCGTTACTATGTATTGGAAAAAAAGAATGCATGTACGTACGTGATCGCGTAATTAATTTAAACTTCATTAACGAGATGTCAGTATCCATTTAAGTTGATAGAATGACGAAATTTGAATGAAGATGAATTGAAATAATATTTGAACATGCAGAGAGATTCGCAACATGAGAATTTGACCGGTGATTGATAATGAATTAGACTCAGGAGTGCCAACCTATATATTTAATTAGATTATTAAGCAGTGAAAACAAGTGGCCTGTATCTATGCGTTGTATATTCAGTGTGCCGTATGTATATATATATTTGCCGGCCGCTGTGAAGGATGCAGATCTAGTTGTGTGACAGGAGAGAAGGCAAGCTCTCCACCTTTCAAGTCGCCAATAGAGCAACGGAAAAAATGCCTATATTCATGAAGTGAGTGCTAATAATAACAGGTGTGGCCTCATGATTTTATATATCACTGTCATTATTGCTAATAAGGAAGATGATGGATAAGGGTTGCCCGAGAATGAAGGATCACTGCGATTGCAACAGAGACGCACCTCCCTCCTCTGGTGTTTCTTCTTCATCATCTCGTCAATGCCTCTTCTCTGCGACACCCTCCTCCCCTGATCCATGCTCTTACCACTCCTCCACCTCTCCGTCCTCGCCTTCGTCTCCGCCCTCATCCTCCTCTCCCTCCTCTCTCTCTGCTTCATCTTCCACCTCCGTTTCAAGTCCAAGTCCCTCCTCCACCTCCAGGACTTCAACTCCCTCTGGACCGTTCGTTTCCTCCTCGTCATCTTCATCTTTCTCTGGGCCCTCTCCCAGATCCTCCTCCTCCACCGCCTCTCCTTCTTCTCCCATATCCCTGCCGCCCACCTCTGTCGCCTCCACATCGTCCTCTCCCTCGGCTTCTTCCAGCCCGCCTTCCTCGTCACCCTCATCTTCCTCCTCAACGCCTCCATTCGCAAGAACACCCCTAAGGACACCTGGGCCATCTCCTTCGTCCTCGTCATCTGTCTTCCCATCGCCCTCCTCCAACTACTCTTCATCCTTCTCAAGCCCTACGAGCTCAGCCTGCCCGTCTCTTTCCATCAAACCTCCGTCCTTCTCACCGTCGACGACTCCGGTACCCAGACAGTGGTCTGTGCTTACCCCTTGTTGAATACCATCGTGTTTGCGGCTTTCGGGGTCTCGTACGGCCTGTGGTTCTTGCGCTCCACTTGGAAAGTGCTGTCGCTAGTG
>QFDD01002298.1:0-20513 GCA_006871305.1 Vachellia collinsii | reverse complement strand
ATTAAATTATATATTGTTTTACAAGTCAGAAAAATTAATTTAGAGAATAATGATAAATAAATCAATTAATTAACTTTCTTAATCTTTTAAAAAAATAAACTAAATTTTATATTGAAGATTAGAGATGATATTAATTTAAGGGTTAAACATACTTTTGGTCCCTATAGTTTACCTCAATTTAGGTTTTGGTCCCTGAAATTTAAAAGTGGTGGTTTTGGTCCTTCAAGTTTACTCTGTTTAAAACTGTTAGTCCTTGTAGTTTTAAAAGATCCCTGTACTTTTAACTAATTTTGTTTTTTATCCCTATATTTTTAATGAATTTTGGTTTTAATCCTTATACTTTGAACGAATATTTATTTTGATCTCTAAATTTAACTTTATTAATTAGTGCAGTCAAACATTCAAGTCCCTAAAACTACAAGGATAAATTATACAACAATTTTTTTTCATGTTACCTTGTCCAGTTATTAAGAAATTTCACTATAATTAAATGAATTAATGACACATAAGCAAAATTAACTGTATTAACATTAGGTGTAAGTCCTTTTAAAATTATAAGGACTAACAGTTTTAGACAGAGTAAAGTTGATGGACCAAAATCACAATTTTTAAACTTCAGAGACCAAAAATCAAATCAGAGTAAACTATAGAGACTAAAAGTAGGTTTAACCCTTAATTTAAACATGTAATGATATAATAATTGGCTCTCGGACCATAAATTGAGGAGAATGACTTTACTGGTTTATTAATTTTTAATTTTAAAAAATAATTTATTCATGCTGGCTAGATCTTGGCAAATATCTCTGACCACGTGAAAAAAGTACGAACACAGTTTTTTTAAAAACTAAAGTAAACCAACAGAAATCAATTGGAAGGAAGCGAACCTACCCAAATTATTAAAACCGACCCATATGATCTTTTTGGCAATTTTATGTGCTTTTGAATAATTTACGGAGTAATTTAATAATTATAATACAAAATGGTGTGTACATGCCTGGTAAATAATATATTATGATATGTTCAGTGTAATTCTAAGACAAACAAAGGAATCTAAATGACCTTGCAAGTGACAAACTAGGCATATTCTCTCAACAACAACAATAATAAAGTTGAGAAATTAATTATATACTAATGATTTTTTGGTTCAGATAAAGGTTAACCCTAATTATTATGACCCTTCTTAATTATATGGCAATACGATGATTAAGTACTTTACTGTATTGATAAGGATGTTCGTGGTCTGACTAATCCCACTATAATAAAGTTGGATTAGTTCAAACAAACAAAATATTTTAATTAAAGTGAAGTTAGGTGTAAGGTTGTGATTCCAATACATATAAATAATTTTAAAAATTTATCAAAACTTTAATTTTTGTACAAATAAAATAATTATATAAGGACTACTTATTTTGAAGATGTCAGCCATCAACATCCAAGCCCCCACACACATGTATATTTCAATATTAATTGCAATATATTACAATTAAGATTTTTTTGGACGAGAGATATCATTCTTCGTGATATATCAAATACTATTTATGTCGCCGGCATGTTTGGGTTCATACTTAGAAGTGCTTCTGAGTCCCTGAAACTGAGATTTCAAAAAAAAAAAGATGGTCAAATATGTAACATTTTTGACAAAGTGATTCTACGTCCAAAATCATGATTTTGGAAAAATCAAACTGGAGTAGCTTTTCTTCTGATTTTATGGCAAGGGAATCTGGTCAGAGTAAATACAAATATTTTATATATTTTAAGTAAATAAAAATAATTTTTAAAAATTATTTATTACCAAATTTGTTCACATTTTGTTATAAAATTATATTTTGAGCTTACATACTCATTAATGGTACATTTTTAAAAAAAAATTCAATGTCATTTTAGTGTTAAAATTAAAAAAATAATTTAATACATTACTTTATGTCTTTTTTTTATCATTTCACATCCTAAAAGCTATTTTGACAACAACTATCCAAAAATATTCATTTTTTTATAATCACTTTTTTTCTAAAATCTATTATACTCTCAAAAGTTATTTTACGCTATCGGGACGGAAGCTACTCTATAAAAACTTTGCCAAATATGCTAATTATATAAGAGTTATTATAAGGATTGGTATTGATATCAAATATAAGACTTTAATCTAATTCTTCTTCCATATCTTTCAAATTTTCTATATTCATACTCCTTCAAAAATACTAATTGCAATCAGATTCAAATTCAAGATATTAGTTATAAACAAGTATTTTAATAGGATTACGTATTACAATTAACTAATTTACCTGGCTTTTTATTTTACTCAAATCAATTAAATAACTCTTATATTACATTAAAAATTAGGGTGGTACGAAAACACCAATAAATTTGAAAGGCCTAATTATGATTAAGGACTATACTCTTGTGAATAAATGGATTTAATATCTGTTTTTTTAAAAAAAGGATTGAATTAAACAAATGAATTTCAGAGGAACGTATGTAAAATTTCGTCCAGATTTAGATGAGGCAAAAAGAATAAATTTTATCTATTTTTAATGTATGTTAATACTCTCTCCATACACAGTGAAACCCTTCCAGTTAAAAAAAGAAATTATATTACTGGGAAGAATTGCCTACAAATACCTGTTTGAAAAATCAATTGCCTATGCTCCTGGAAATCTAAAAAAAATGCATAATTTCTTCATCGATACTTCCTGTACATAAATGCATATATTTTTTTCAAATTAACAAGGGACTTATATATAAATGAGAATTAATTTTTTAAGTAGGTATTTATGAGCATTTTTTTAAATTAACAAGGGGCTTATATAAAATGAGAATTAGTGTTTGGACCAAGCTAAGTAGGCCATGAATTAATACTATTTCAAGAAATGATATATATTGTCAGTATCTTGATCAATTTTTACTTTAAATCGTCTTTATCGGCATATACTAATCACCATTATCATCAGTTATTACTATTATTGATCCCAACAAGATTAATTTCCCTGTTCTTGTGATTCATTTGTTGTCCTTTATGATAATTAATTACGTGTACAAACGTTATCTTTATCAAATTATAGTCTATATATATTATCATTATATTTTGTCCTATTTTGCTACTTTTTGAAAAATTATAAAATTATTGTTGGGCAGGGGACAGTATTACATAGATTTGACGTCTTATTTTAACTTAAAAATCTTAAGTTATTGGTCTTTATTATATATTTTCTCTAAATCAACTTTATCTAATACGCAGTCTTATAAACTAACACTTCACCTTAACAATTACATGTTAGCATTTTTTTTCTT
The DNA here is from genome assembly GCA_006871305.1 of Vachellia collinsii. NCBI lineage: Eukaryota > Viridiplantae > Streptophyta > Magnoliopsida > Fabales > Fabaceae > Vachellia > Vachellia collinsii. The sequence continues at coordinate 17,225 of QFDD01002298.1, read as the reverse complement.
TGAATATATTAAATTATTTTCAACTTAATAACATGTACAAATAATCTTATTTAAGAATTATCTTTTTTTTTGCCCATAGCTTATTTAATAATTATCTACTTAGACTTCAAAGTCTTAAAGGTTAAAGAAGTCATACACACATGATTCTATCATTACTACATAAGGGCTATCCCGTTCTCTTCTCATATCCATTTTTAATTAGGGATGTTACATTTAAATACTTCTAAAATTCTTTAGATAAATGTCCCTACAAAATGGATGTGAAAAGGCTGAAAAAATGGGTGTGAAATATTGATATTTTTGACTTAATAAATGTAAAAAAGTTTGAGTTAAATATTTTCAAAATTTATATATTGATATTGATTTTGAAAGTTTTTGTTTAGCTTAATTGTAAGGACTTGGAGTATTAATGATTTTAGTCGCCGATGGAATGGCGAATCAATTGACAGGTGATGTGCTGAGACTAACTTCCAAACCGAACTACTTTTCCCATAATGAAAACAAAAATAAGCTACAGTTTATCACTACGTGTGTGATCTATTTTTATGTGTCTAAATTCAATTTATCTTTTCTACAGCATGCAAAAAAATCATGTAAAACTAATAATGCATGACCTTTCGGTTGATTTGAAAATAAAACCACAGCACATCTGCATCACAAATACACAAAAAGTAATATTTCCACTGCTTATATCTAATATAAGAGTTAGCGTTTAATTTGATATAAAATATAAAATTCCAATTCAGTACCTCTGATATTTATAATTTTTTCACACTAATTAATTTATTCAATTTATAAACTAACACTATATTTAGGACCACATGAGAGCACAAATTAATGTTTTATATAAGTATTTTAGGGAGATAATGTGGCATCTGTTTAAATTGACCAATTTATTTTATTTTATTAATATTAATTGTTTTTGTCAGGTGACTATGAAAACAGAGTTGTAGTTTGGGAAAAGTGGTAGGCGTTGTCCCCTTCGATGCTTTAAATTGCAGAGAAACTGGCAAAAGTGGACCATATGACTTTAAGCAGAAGAAAATAGCCTCCCACGGAGATGTGAGGTAGTGATGACGTGGGTGGCTGAAAGCAATTATTTGAAGAGAAAAATGAGTGAAAAATTATTAAAGAAAATATTTATATATGGGTTCGGATATGACTAGTGACTATCTTGAGAGATGGGTAAAAAAAAAAAAAAATTAAAGTATGATATTTCAGTTAGTCCATTAAGCATAAAAAATACAGTTTTAATAATTTATTCTTAACTCCTTTAATTTCACTTAACGGAAGATTCTAACTCAACGAATTTAAACTATAATTTTATAATTAAATGATATTAAAATATGCTTAAATATTAATCATTTAATATAATAAATATTATATTTTGAAATTTAAACATGTTTTTATCAACATTTAATTACAGAATTAATATTTAAATTTATTGTATCCACATTTTTTTATTAAATAAAATTAATGGTATTAAGATTACAAGAGTAAAAGTGTGAATACAAATATTTATCAAAGTCTTCTCAATTAATTGATTGAGACAAAAAAAATGCAAGTTACTTATTTATTATTAACTAATATATAAAAAGCTTGTGACACTGATTTAAATATACTCATACCGTTTAAGGATTAAAATTTAATGTGAAGGGATAAAAGTCTGGCTTCAAGAATAAAATTCTATGGAAATTTGTAATTAATAAATAGATATAAATCTATCTTAAATTTTTATTTTTAATTATAAAGTGGTATTATAGTCTTTTAACAACATTCATAAATCCTTAATAAGGTTTACAGGTCTTCTTAGGGATTTGATAAAAGTTTAAACTATATTTTAAATTCATGTATTTCGATTGGATTTAATAAGAATTTCTCTAAAAATTATCCCAATAAATAGGGGTATTATCAGAAATAAAAATTCGTTGTTGGAGAAAAGATAGATTAAATTTTATATTATGGATCCAATCAAAACCTTTAAACATATCTTACATTTAGGATAATGATGGTGCTATTTTTAATTCAATTCACAGCTGTAAGAAGTTTAATATCTTTAAATTCGTTAAAATATATAAAAGTTTGAATTTTACAACAGTTGCATTGCATATAAATTCTGATACTCAGCTTTAAAAAACTCCTTATTTTAAAGATTAAATTTAACCTTCGTAACGTTCTAATTTTTAACATTAAAACCCCATAATGTTACTTTTGTTGTTAAGAAACTAATGGAAACTATCATGATATATTAATGAGCTTGGATGATGTAATATCTAACATGTAGATTTAAAAATTGTATAATCCTCGTGTCATTTTAAAATTTAAGTTTAACCTCCCTTCAACTTTTAATTTTTAACATCAACCCTTTGTCACTACTTTATTTATTCTATCAAATGTCCATTGACGCGAGTTCATATTGCTTTCACATAATCAGATATCCTACAAATTCATATATGATTTTTCTTGGGACTTGAGCATTGATAGCTTAAAAATGTTATTATCAATGTAAATGCTGTAAATACTAACATTTATATTAGATGATAATTCTTTGGGCAAAAAAAAAAATATTAGATGATAATTCTTACCCACTTCTATCCTTTATTAGCAATGAATCTTTTTTTTTTTTTTTTGCATGAGAGGTTGAACTTTTATTGTTTTGTTCTTTTTATCAATGCCAACTTTGAAAATCATTGTTCTATTTTTCATCATGCAAAAAGGTTATTTTAATTGAAAAATAATAATAGTAAAAATCATAATGATTTTAGTAAGGTTGTGAAAGAAGACAGTAAACAAAGCGTTTTTGTTTAGGCCAATTTTTTCCCCATAAAGAACAATACTTAGGTAGGTAGCCTAATATTTAAAATGATTAAAAGTCATAATTGCAATAAATTGATATGCTTTTAAACTATTAGGATCAGAATAACTATGGAATGTTAGGGCATTGTTTTCAAACACTACCAAACACTTTCTTTGAAACTTTTTTAAATAAGGTTGTGACTTGAAACTATCTATGTGAATGATAAAAGTGAGTGGGTCTATGACAAAAAAATAATAATAATAACAGCTGAATATTTTTTTTATGAGAAAAGAACAGATTATAAATAGTTCTATAGTAATAACAAAGGAGTATTAATAAATAATATAGTACTCCTTTTTCCACACTATAAAATATAAATTACTACTAATACTCATTACACATATATCAAGAAAATAACTTGTTAAATTTGTCCGTACCAAACAAAGCATAGTTACTTCCGAGATTTATTCATAAATAAATAGTTGACCTCGCTCACATTGTAAATTACGTTAATGTAATGGCTTTTCTAATTTATCTCTTATTATTTTATGAATCCCAAATATCAATGAGAAATATTTAAAGTCGTTGGCCAAAAAAAATGAGGGGTATCTAAAGAAAAATATTTAATTATATCGATAATTTATAAAAATAACAATTCCATCAGATTCCGTCCATACCATGTATGAGACATTTTTCAGAATGAATGAAACCGTTATTATAAGTCACAAAATGGAATATTAATTATATATTTTTTTCAATATTAACCTAATTTAAAGTTTAATGTAATTTTTCTCTCCCACTTTCAAGATGTAATTCACAGTTTTAATAACAGATGTAAATTTTTGGATTTTTTATTTCCCAAACAATTTAACAACCCAATTACTTCTCTTTGATTCTAGTGATGCGGTTGGAGATTTCTTATAACAACAATTAGAGTACTAATTCCGAATGTATTGTAGGGCATCTTGACGAAATGGATGATCTTTATTAGAAGTCAATTGATGGGTAAATTTTCTTACCTCTTTAAGGTATAAATGAGAATGTGATAACAATCTAAAAAAATTAATCTAAATATGGGTAAAATTGGAATTATTTTACTGCCTTTTTCGTACAATTAAAGTTATAAAAACGATTAAAGGGAGTAATTTTTTTTTCTGGGTTAAGGGGAATTTTTCCTTAAAAGTTTTTATGAAATAGAGTTAGGTACCCAATTTTTTTTTTTTGAGTAATGACACCTTACCCTAAGAGATCAAAAAGGTCAATTGTTAGTTTACCAATTATAAGGTGGCATCCACTCCACCTTTTCTTTTCTTTTTTTTTTTTGTTAAAAACCAATTTTATTTTCACAAAAAAATTGTTATACCGGGAAGTTTTTAAAGGGCATATAGCCCTAGAAGTTTCACAATGGCAACAATGTCGTCCTGTTTTAACAGACTTAAAAGTTCAATTATTAGTTGACTAATTATGTTAAGGTGATATGTTTATGTGGCATACGCCTTATATTTTCAAATCATTCGTGTGCCAACTTGTTTTTCCAAGTCAAATTTAGAAGTTACAAATTGAATAATGAAGTTTGAAGATCAGGATTTGTAGAAGCAGATGAACTTTAAATTGTTGTCATCTCCTTCTTCGGTTCCCAATCTTTCTCTTCGAGCATTGCCTTCTCCTTTTCTGTCTTTTCCGTTTTCTTCTACTACGACTTCTAATTTCCTGAACCCAAAATTTCTGTTTGCTTTTTCTGGCCTTGAAGAATTTTTGTTTTGCTTTTGCTTCCGAGATTTGGGTTTATGGTTAGTAGGTTTCTTTGCTCATATACATGGTTAGGGCAGAGTGACATTACTATAATTTTGCAATTTTCGAAGCGACGTTACTTAAAAAATAACTTAAAAGTACCTAGCGATCTTTTGCGAAAACTTTTGGAACAAAATACCACTTTAACCCCTTTTTTTCCACAACTCATGCATTCGTTGATACTCTTCAAATAGGGTTTATATTCATAACCTCACTTGAAAAAAAAAAACAAAAAAAAAACGTAAAGGAGATACTTCATATCAGTTAGGCCACAAGATCTGACAGAAGGGAATATATTTGAATCAACTATCATGTGACTTTGAAAATCTTCATAGTTGATTAATTAGCAGCCAACAATTGGTTGATTAATTACCTAATCATAAATTAATCATGTGATTGTTGATGAGATTTTGCATCCCAAGACCGTTTTGAAAGCATTGAAGATGGATCTGAGTTTCTTTTTCACATGCACAGACACAAACACAAATAATCCGACGTAGATTCGATTCACACACACAAACATTAAAGCAATCCCACGTTAAAAAAATTGGTTTCACACACACAAGCAATCCAAAGTAGATTTGGCCCCGGCTATTGGCTTCACATGTCTTGCTTAACAATCACATTAATTAATGTATTACATGCATTATAATTTAATTGACCATTGTGCATTGTTTATTCTACGTTGTTGAGTACTCGATATATATATATATATAGGTAGTTCTAGTCAGAAATTAATAATCAAACTTAGTTTTTAAGGCATGATTGTTTATCTGAATTTGGATCTGGTTGTTTCTATATATACCTATATAAAATATATAACACAACTAGGGTACATAATAACCCACTATGATTAGCGCTAAGAAAAGATAATTCTTTTTTATTGGTTAACCAATAATCTGTGAAATATTTATTATACTTATGTAATCATTACTTAATACTAATAATAATAATAATTATTATTTTTTCTGGCATAAAATCACTTCTTTTTAATTAATTTTGAGATGTGTGTGTGTGAGAGAGAGAAAGAGAGAGAGAGTTCACTTAAAAATGTCACACTCCTTTTTAATTCAATTCTTTTTTCTTTACATTCTATTCCACAGAACAAACAATCAAGAAGTGTGCAAGAATAAACTATCAAAATAAAAAAAAATATTAGTTGGAACAAAATTTCAAATAATCGTGTCAGTAAGGTTTTAGAAAAGAAGACTTTAAATAATGCAGCCATTATGTGTGTGATATTCTCTCCCCGGCCCAACATTAATTTCAATTAAACAAATGTTTACCACATAAATTATCTATTGGGAGCGGTCTAATGATGAAGTATGTGAATAATTTAACAAAGCTGTTTTCGGTATACCGTGGTTTTGCTCTAAAACAGTGGACTATTTAGCATTTTTTATTTAATTGAAATAATTTATCTCTAAGATTCTTCCTTTCTTCTGAAAGCCTGAGCTCATAATATTTTTCTCTTGTCATCAGAGATTCAAAGTATGCTCTACACTCGCCTCTTAGGAGGAATTTGCATATTAGAAAATTGAATCTAACCATGATTCTAGAGTTGGTATTGTGCTATTTTTGATTTTCTGCATTCTCTGGTTTTAAATCCGAAAAGACCAAAAGACCTAATGTGGCCTCTCTTGATGGTGTATGATGGCCTTAACGGGTTGAGATCTTTAGGCTTGGAACTCAGATGAGCTGGATTATCCTGAATAGTTTGGGGCACCCTCTTTGGCATCAAAGTCATCCCCCTGTAGATAAGGGTGAAATATTATTAGTAAAGGTGAGTAGGAAGAAATTTGCTTCAAAATGAGTGAATCCACTATATCTTCTAGTTTTGAGCTTGTCAAACTTTCTTCATCTTTCTTATCTATCCATATTCATCACTCTGTCCAAAGAACTTTTTTCAATAAGATTGAAAACCTTATTGAGACCAACCACCTTCTTGCAAATGTCAGAATTCAGGATATTGACTTACCTTTACTTAGTCCATATAACCTTTATCAGAGAACCAACAAAATCACCAGAAATATTATATCCTTGTTATTCACTCGGTGACCTCATGCCAAAGAGATTGTTCAAACCACCAAACTTGACCAATATGGTCTCTAAGCAATAATAGCTGAACAGTATGTCACTTTGGAAATTCCTCAACCCTTGATAAACTCATGGTTATCACAGGGTTATACTCATCTCTATATTGGTGTTGTTCGTCTTGTTCTTACTCTTCATGGTAGAAAAGGAATGCCAGCTACTGCTAGGGTATCCTTGCTTGATACTACTTATACTTCTTACATTAATGCTTTGATTGGCTTTAGGGGTGGAAATAGGCCAAGCAAGGTTCCACCTCAAACAAGCCAGACCTGTTTTATGTGAGACTGGCCTATGGCCTGTTGCAGACTTTTTTTTTTTTTAGGCTTGAGCCTAGCCTAAAACTTGTGTAAAGGCCTGTTTCAAAACAAGCTTACAAAGTAAGACTAACGTGCATTGAAAATAGGCCTAAATCTAAAATAAATCATAAATCACAAAAATCAATTAAAATCATCCAAAAATACATCAAAAATCAAACAAGAAAGCGTAGAAAATAGGCCTAAATCTTGTATATAGCCATTATTCTTATCGCAGGTTTCATGTTCAGAACCAACATCCCCACATGGAGGATTAAGAATCGTCACTTTGTGCACTTGATCAGTGTTGTTGTTTCTCTTCCTCAACAAAACCAAGAATCAGTGGATGATTAAAATTTTTTGAAAAGGAAGCTAGAAGATAAAAGTTAATGGAAAAAGATATGCCACTAAACAGGGTGAATGAAAATAAATGCATATGTTAGCACATTTTTGAAAAAAAAAAATTGACAACTACCAGAGCAATTCATAAAATTAATTAGATAGCGTGGCCATTAAAACATTCAACAGGGAAGGAGAAGTAACCTTTAAGGCTTGTCCAAATGCTTCTACAAACACTACAACTGAAGGGAAATCAAAACAAAATAGTAGAATCACATTTAAAGATTTTCAACAAATTTGACGAATAGGAGTCTAGAAGCAAAGGAAGCATACTCCCTCCTATTGGGATGGCCATAGTTACAGACAAGCTGCTCTGAAAAAAAAATACGCATACACAAACACAATCAGCACAAAAACATTGATATGCAAAATGTACTAAAACAGATCTATAAACCTTTGTTTCCAAGTTTCCATTATGCTAAAAAAAAAATCCTTCCATTCCTTTTACTTGTTACTAAACTATGTGATCAGCTAAATGTTGTGAAAACATAGATTGTTCATTCATGATTCATTCTCAGAAAACATAGATCAAGCAATAATCTATGTAAACTCAAAATCTAGGAAGGGGATTTATTCTCAGTAATATTAACAAAAAACAGGCAGATGCAATAAAGCGAAATCTAGGAAGGGGAGGGGGAATGAATGCCAAAACTGAAACAAATCGGAAAGCTAGTTCTCGTTGAATCAGACAGTGACAGGTTTTAGGATGGACCCAAAACAAAATCACCCTTCCCGGTAATGAAACACTAACCTTTCGTCGACTTGAGGTCCTGGTGGTGCAACTCACAATCCCTTGTGAGTTGTGACGAAGATAATAGAGTGGAAGGTGATGGACGAAGACGATGGAGTGGAAGGCAATGGATGAATGGCTAACGGCTGAGGCATCAAGGGTTTCACTGATCAAAAAAGAATAGTAGAAACTAGGGTTGAAATATAGAATAGTTAGTTAATAAAAATTGCATCATGAAGTAAAGTAACTTTAAAATTATAAACAATGTATAATAGATAACAGAAATGCTAATTGGCATGGTGGTGAAACCTTTGCTAGCTTAAGGTTTGGCGTTCGACACCCCACTTCTCCAATTTTGTACAAATTATTTTGAAATAAAAAAAAATAGGCCAAGGCCGTTTGATAGGCCAAACATGCCTATCAGATAGCCTAAGCCTGGCTTGTTTAGGGAAATAGGCTCTCTAGGCGGCCTGGGCCTGTGCCTGGACCTGTAAAATGCTTAGCCTGTACAGGCTAGGCTACATGCCCCTGACAGGTGGCCTGGCATGTTTCCATCTTTAATTAGCTCAATCTTGACAACTCTATGTAATGGGAGTGTTATCCTTACTATTGCTCTAGACTTCAATATCAAACTTTTAGATCCTACTTTTTTTGAAAGATTGAAGGTTCAAGTTCAAATTGTTGGTGCTGAACAAGATTCCAAAGCCATTATAGCCACTTTGCAGCATCAGATTTTGTATCACTTGCAGAATCATTCAATAGATCATCACTTCTGAACTCTACCCGGGATGCTCTTTATGTTGTCTCTGAAAGAGCTAATGATACATCCATTATCCAGATCCCCAGACAGATTCCACTTGAAAAACTATCTCAATTGATGCCACTTGAATGGATCAATAATTATGAAAATTAGTTTTATTCTACTTAAAATGATGTACATACTTCAGCTCCTCTTAGACTTCAAAGACTACCAAATGGTACGGTAAAATCCATTTTTTCCAGACCAGGAAAAGAAGGCCATCTACTGGTCCTACTCCTTCTGGATCTATTTTAACCATCTCTCTTGCCTATACTCCATCAAAGAAAGATCCTCCAATTTCCTAAATATCCCATGATGCAAAGCCCTGTTATGTCTCCTATATCAATGGTCATTTTCTTTGGGATGCTACTCTTAAAATATGTAATCTAGATTGTGAATGTGATGATCCTTACTAGTGGGAAGCTTCTAATGATGAAGACAAGCCCAGTTGGACTTATCCTTTAAGATATGCTGCCAAGAAAAGGAAAAAAGACTTGTGGATCTCCTTGTTCCTATAACAATCCTTATCATTTTGATAATGAGGATCATGGTTCAAAACAAAATGTTAGGAGGTTTAAAGTTTCAGTTCCTGCTGTTCTAGCAAAGGAGTTATATCTAGCAAAACTGCTTATTGAAACAGGTCATCAAGATCTTCTTCCAAGAAGATTTCTAAAATATGCAATCCCTATTGTCCAGCCACAACCACTTCCCTACATCGCAATGATGGATCCTTATGACCAGCAATTCCCTCCACTGCAATGAAGAACCAACAAGGAAACCAGGGTTTCCTCCAAGCCTTTCTCAATTCCAACAAAAATTACCCATACTGGAGAACCTAAGTCAGTCTCCTCTGCAGAAGAAGTTCTTAATTGGCAGGCAGAAAATTCTGTTTGTCAAAATAAAGTCTTAGTTAAGATTGATCCAAGTTGGATCTCTTGAACCATAAGATTGATGACCTTACTTCACAGATAAGTCAAGTCACCACTCAGCTTCAGCAGCTTCACTTGTCACTATCTCTTCAAGCTGCTCAGCTAGATAAAGAATTAAGAAATCTTGCTGAAAAGGGATATATCAATGCCGAAATGTTTAGAAAAGAGCAAGAGTTGTCTCATATTAGGAAAGATTTAGACAGGATTCAGATAGATATGGCAAGAGAACAATCACAGATTATCTATGACTCTTATCCTTCATTCCCTTCCAGTATTCAAAAATCACCATACTCTCTAACCTCTATCTCCTATCCTAATGAATCTGATTGTAGTAAGATTTTTGAGATGTCCTATCCACTATTTAGACAAATGAAACAACCAAAATCTCTATCCAAACCACCTGTTAGACCTCCTCATTTCCCTACCTAATATATTACATCTTCTTCAACTATACCATCTTATACCAAACCATCAGAACCACCATTTTATTCCTCTCAGGGGATAAAAATTAGAAAACATCTATCATCTCCTCCAAAACAACTCCTCCACTAGATAATACCAAAAATAAGTCTGTGATTGACCAGGAACATTCCATCTATATGATGCATATTACCAATCCCTTTGATGTGTTATTATCAACTTGCTCTTAAGCAGAATTTCATGACTTTGAAAAGTATGTTTTTGGTTCAAGCTTAGAATCAGAAGATCGTTAGGTAGATATTTCAAATATAGCTATGGTATAGCCATATCCTGTAGAAAATCTTTTTGTGGAAGATCCACCTGAAGAGGCCCAACCTCAGCAAACCAAAGGAACAGATTATAAACCGAATTCAAGTCCATGGTTTACATTTGATAATCTACCTCCACATAAATGGAGGGAGAGGCTACATGAGTTTGGAGTAAGGATTGATCTACAGCTTGCAAAGCATAATGTACATGTTGGAGAAGTCTTTATTGAATCCCTATCCAAATTCACTAACCCCCAAAGGGAATGGTTTTAGAGTCTTAGTTCGTACCAAAGGCTTACACTTGCCTAAAGCCAAGATGCTAGTACTCTGTTTGGACTCATTCATAAAGAATTCATTGGAGATTTCCAGCTTATTGATAAAAGAAGCAGATAAGAGTATTTTGAGATGAAGTGTTGTTATCTTAATAGAAGGGATTGCAGAAGCTTTTTGAAATGATGTCTGAAAAATATTTGTGTTGAATTGTGCTAATTATGTTAATCTCAAGCATACTTTTATTTCCTCCCTTCCTGAAGAGTTACATCCAAAACTGCATAGAGCTATCAATGCCATCCGAAGAGATATGTCTGAAATCTCTATTGGAGAAATTTATCAACTAGCCCTTGCTACCCTTGATAAGTTATGTGAACAATAGAAGCTTTTCAAGGGAATTCTAAAAGGAGAATCTAAACTTCTTCCAGCATGTAGAAAACAACATCTCAAGACAAAGTGTAAAGAACACAAAGGATGCTCTTGCTCCTGCAAAAGGACAATGCATCTTAGAAACATAAGGAAAAAAGGTATATTCTTTTCTCAAAGAACTAAACTGCCCTTTTTAAGGTACTTCAGGAGACATAGGCCACAAACCAGGGAATATGACAGATGCTACATCTGCAAGAAGAAATGACACTTTGCAAAAAAACTGTCCAAATAAGACAAAGAAAGATATGAAGCTTCTCCAACATCTACAGTTTGTTCTTATGATAAATGACGATGAGGATATTGAATCAGTTCTTAAGGAATACTCTAAAGATACTCAATATATCCTTCTCTACTTTGATTCTGAATCATCTTTTGAAGAGGAGTTGAACCTTTATTCCATAGATCTGTTTATTCCATTCGATGGAGTCTCTTCTATAGTACAAACTCATGAATCTTTGGTTGAAGTCTCTTCCCAAACACCTTATATTCCTAGACCCAACGTCAAAGTCTATATTCTTTTAAGAAATATGAAAGCCAATTCCTGCTATTGGCTTTATTGATACTGGATCTTACCGAACAATTATGAAAACCCACATTCTTCCTTCTGAAGAGTGGGTATCTTTTGATCAGCGATTCACCACAGCAAATGGCCAATCTTTCAAGATTGACAAGATCTCAAGGAGAAAAGGTGGAATTCAATATTTTCCAACTTGTATTCTTTGGATGAAAGTCTTAGGCAACGATCTTCCAAACAAAGACATTCTTATTGGATTTGATGCTTATTCTCAAACTAAGAATGTTCAGATTTTACCCAATGGACTCCTATATAAACATTTCTTTAGTGTTTATACTGAGATCCCTAACCTATTGGAAATTCAACAAGTCCCTCTTAGGTATGATGATATCAAAGATCAACTTCTTTCATATTGTGCTGATAGTCAAGACCAGTTCAATCATCCTTTTCCACTTTGGAAGAATCAAGATTTCTTCATTCATCTTCCTTTCAAGAAAAATGAAGACATAAATCCTACAAAGACATCTCATCCAGGCATGAATCCTAAAGATTTCAAGCTAGCCAGAGAAGAATTTCAAGCTCTTCTATGACAAAGGCTCATTGAACCCACAAAGTCAGATTGGGCCTATCAAGCCTTTTATGTTGAGAAAAGATCTGAAATTAAAAGGGGGAAAAAGAGGTTAGTCATTGACTACAAGCCTCTTAATGCCTTCCTTCAAAATGATAAATTTCCTCTTCCAAAGCACAGTACTCTTTCGGTACATCTCAAGAAAGCAAAAATTTTCTCAAAGTTTGACCTTAAACCAAGTTTTTGACAATTGGGCATACACCCTATAGATAGGTATAAAATTGCCTTTTGTATTTCGAATGCCCAATACCAATGGACTGTTATACCATTTGGACTTAAAGTCACCCCATCACTATTTCAGAAAGCTATGACTAGGATCTTTGAGCCCATTCTACACACAGCCCTCATATATATTAATGATATCCTTCTTCTTTTTCTGAAAATCCTCAGTCTCATAGAAATTTACTATCTCAATTCATTGATATCATTAGAAAATATGAGATTATGCTCTCAGCAAAAAAGGCTGAAATTGGAGTGACCAAAGTTGAGTTTATAGGAATGATTTTTGAAAATGGCCAGTATCAGCCAAGCCCTCATATTGCAGCAGATCTCTACAAGTTGTCCACCAAACAGATTCAACAATTTCTCAGAATAATCAACTACCTCTGGGAATTTATTCCAAATATGTCCAAATATACAAGCCAGCAATCCAAGCTTCTTAAGGAGGACCCTCCTGCGTGGGGAACCAAGCAAACCGGAGTAGTACAGTTATTGAAGAAAATTGCTCAGCATCCGCCAGCCTTAAAGATTCTGGATAAGGGTTTACGAATCCTACAAACTGATATTAGTGATGATTATTGGGGTTTTGTCCTCATAGAAGAAGACAATGGAAAAAGATTTTACTGTGGACAATTTGAAGACATACTTATTGGATGAAGAGTACAGTGTTGTCCCATTTGAAGAATACAAAATAGTGATGCAAACTACCCCTTATCCTAGAGAGACATGTTTGATCTAAACCTTATCTATGCTAATCTAGATTTTTATTAAGGATTCCACCTGGCCGACCTCCAAGATCCTCCAAATCAAAAGGACTACTCTATTTTTTTTTAAAGTCAAAACCTACTTTAATTTGTCTCCTTATCCTTTTAAAAGTCAAAGGCCTATTGTTTAGGTCCTGTAAAGTCAAAAATTCTACTATATAGGTATTGACATGTAAAAGTATGGAGTTTGTCTTGTAGTATATCTACAAGTCTATATAAACCCCATCTAGCCTCGGTAGAAGTGATCTTGTAAACCTTCTTGTATAATATCAAGTGTGTTTCTCTATGAATTCTCTCTAAGCTTTTTCCCTTCTTCTGAAATCCTCAGCTTATAATATTTTTCTCTTTGTCATTAAAGATTCAAAGTATACTCTGCACTTGCCTCTTAGGAAGAACCTGTGCATCAGAAAATTGAATATGACCATGATTCCAGACTTAGTACCATGCTATTTTTTATTTTTTGCGTTCTCTAGTTTTAAGTCCGAAAAGATCAAAAGACTTAATGTAGCCTCGCTTGATGGTGTATGTTGGCCATACCAGGTTGAGATTTTTAGGCTTGGAACTCATATGAGCTAGATTGTCCTGAATAGTTCAAAATTATTATTTCTGATTTTATCTATATTCTGGTATTATATTGATAGAGATGTTAATCATACAATTCTAATTCAAGGTTAGGTTGTTTGAATGCAGAATGTTGTAGATATTGTGTGTGGGTGTGTCAAAGGAAGAGTCCCACTTTATTTGTGATTGTGGAGGTCCAAGGGGATATATTATATCATGTGATCTTGGGCTAGTAAATGGCCTAAGAGGAGGAGTATGTTTAGTGACGACAAAGGGCCACCGGTGACAAATCCGACAATATTCCTTACCCCTTTACATGCAAGTTAAACATAGACTGGGCATAGAATACTTGCTAGAAATCCCATTATAAAAATGAAAACGTTTTGGAAATAAAAGTAATTTGAAATGGACATTTAATAGCTTTTAACATGTTTTATTATATTGACAAATGTGCATGTACGTTGTGGAAACTGAATGTGCACTTAATATGCTTTTAAATGGTTTTCTTTAAATGCTTTTAATACCAAAGATGAAAACCGATTGCTCCATAATGTTAAATGAATATAAGGCAATTAAGTTGGTCATTATGTGGTTTTCAAGTAGCCCAACGTCCACGAAGTGTATGGCCTATATAAAGGCTTCAAATGAAAGGTTCAATATAACATTAGAGTTTTGTGCTACTCTCCTCCTCCTCTTGCATTCTCTTTTGCCTTGTTAAGTTCTATTACCTTCCTTTAGTTTCTGTCTCCCTGTATCTTTACAGGAAGAATCCGTTTAATTCAGGAGAGTGTCGCAATTTGCTTTGCCGGTAGTCGCGGAATAGCTCTTAAGGACAGTGTCCTCGAACGCAACTCGGATTAATCCTTTATTTGCAGGTGTTGTTGCCCAAAGAATAGTTGGAAGATCTACTGAATTATTTCAAAATTTATATGTTGTATTCAACACAGAAAGGCTACCAAAATGATATGTGATTGAAAAATATCTAACAAAAAAAAAGGAAAGTTATATCATACCGATGTAAGAGTCAATGCTATATGATAGTGATAGACTTTAAGCGACAAGCATAAAGTGGGGTAAGCGAGATGAAGATTTTGAGATCAATATATTGAAGAGAAAATGATTGAAAATTCGTTTAAAGTGCTTCATATACATACCAGGAAGGCCATTAGGCATGCCAGTGGAAAAGGTAAATCAAACTTAGGAATCTTCTTAAATGGATACAGAAAGATTGAAGAAGGCATATTCAATGAAATTATTTAGCAAGAGGTTTCAAGTAATAATTAATTCATTCAAATATTTAGTTGTTTTTTTTTATCAACTAAATATTTAGTTGTTGATAGATTATAATCACGGTATATGCCTCATATATACGTGTAACAACCGTGACATGCCTTGTTGTTGAAGCATTGGTGTACTATATTGTAATCATTCCATCCACCGTTTAGTTAATACGTCTTAACAGTATAATCTAGGGATGAATTGCTAATAGTAAGAAATATTTTGTTTCCCATCAATAGGATGAATTATTTTTAGTGATTACAGCTGGAGAATAAAATAAAGAAATAAAGATAAGATTGTGGCTCATATATATCTGAATGTGATATTCTTGTAGAAGAAATTCAAATCTTTTAACACCTTTCAGATCTTCGGCTGGTAAAGAAAAATGTCTCAGATCAATCGTCGGTATAATGAGAAGACATTAGCAATTAAGTTGTTTAAGAGACGCTAATAGCAAAACATAAAAAAATGGTAATATATACCCACCCTTCTTTTTTTATTTTAATTACACAGACCTCCTGTCTATTTTAAAAATATACATTTTAGTTCAAACCATTAACACTGTTGAAAAATATTGTAAAAGGATTCTTAAAATATATTTGTTAATTAAAAACATATTAGGGAAAAAGTTGTTTACTAATTTACCCTTAATGATTCTGAAGTCTTAATTTACTTTTAACACTAATATTCTACTAAATTTAGAAAAAATTCAGTAATTTCTTATGTAAAAATTATTAACAACGTAACATGATCCAAAATTTGAATATGATTAATGAAATATATTTTAAAATTTTGAATTATTATATATTAATATAAGGATTTCAAAATTATATAATTTTATAATTCAATTGAAAATACCTATATGTGATTGCAACAATATTTTATTCAGCATACATATTTAAAAATTAAAATTCTTAATAGTTAAATGAGATTAAAAATTTAAATTTATTAGAAAATAAAAATTTATAATTATAAAATCAATCAACCTAGTAATATATGGTGATCACTAAAATGTGAAGATACGATTTAAAATTAGGGAAAATTGGTAGAAAATCCCTCATTAAGCAGTTTATTATGAATCAAGACCTAGACTGTTTTGGACCTAAATGGATATATGAAATTTGAAGGAAATGACACAACTACCCTTAAAATTCAAAAAGAAATAACACTGGACAAGAACACATAATTACTAACCTAAATAGTTTTTCTTCTGAGGAAGAAGCTATCAATCATGTTTCGTAGTTTTAGTGGTTTTGCTCATGACTAAGTCTGTCTGTTTCCACTCTGTCTCTCTACATATTCATGTGCGTATAAGGGAGTTGGATTGCAAACTTTTTAGAACTTTGAAGCATTCCTTTTGAAATATTTTAAGCTCTATTTCTAATCCATCATTGAAGGGTAGAGAGGTAAGTATTTTGAACTTTTCGAATCTAGCCTTCTGTTGCTACCTTCCTTATTGAATATTGTTTGCTCTATTTATGATTTTCTGATGAAGGGAATTCTTGTATGGTTTTATAAGAATAAGTTTTAAGAAATAATAATGAGATGGTTATGGTTAACTATGTCATATATTAATTTACTTTCAAGTTTCAAGTTATTTGACAACAACGAAGCCCTATTCTTGTTCTTGAAACCAAAATACAAGAATTAACATCTTCAAGTTATGTTAATGTTTAAAAGTGTTTTGTGCGAGTTGGGAAGAAATATAGCTAAAGATGTAAGTGACTTGATATAATGTAATTGACAAGTAGATTTGTATGTATGTTAGAGACCTTTGAAGAATCAAATTGATTGTCTTCTGTTGGGAGTTCTATTGTTGAATGTACCATTGTTAGAGATTTGTATAGGGTATGTTATCACAAGACATGCCCTATTTAATTCAAAATGCAACAGCACCCATTCTAGAGTATGGGGTAGAGAAGTGGAAGGAGATGCTTTCAAGTCCTCATAAGATCTTTACAAATACCAACGAATTCAAAGAAGCAATCTACAAGTATAGTTT
>QFDD01002297.1:0-21534 GCA_006871305.1 Vachellia collinsii | reverse complement strand
GTCCCTTAAATTTGAACAAAACAATTTAAGAGTTAGTGTTAATGATTTAAATGGCGGGGAATAATGGTAAAATAGTCAAATGCAATCTCTCCCGGCTTAGGTCACATCATAGCAAATCAAATAAGAATAAATTAACCATCATAGTTCTCTACTAGACGCCTGATTACACAAAATATAAAGCCCCAACTCAGATCTCCCCCTAGCATTCAAATACAAAGTCTGAAAAACAACAGGCAGATGAACAGATGCCATCTGAACCATCGATCAAAAGATTTTGCAACCCCGCGTGAGAAAAGTTCAAAGTACCAAAAAAAACAAAACAGCACTATCGAGGACCCAAAATTTTAAGAATTGTGATTAGATTCATATCCCACCAAGAAACTTGAAGATCTTCAACCATGTCAGAAAGCCACGTCAGTTTAACTGCTATCAGTCTGGCAAAATTTGCTCACCGTCAGCGTCGGCCTCAGTCTCCACTTTGGGCTTTGGAGCCTGGCCAGCTCCAGGAGCCTGCTTCTTCTTGATTCCGCTCACTATATCGTCAATTCTCAAAAGCATGCAAGCAGCTTCAATGGCAGTCTTAAATGTTTGTGCCTTCACATTGTAGGCATCCCAGATCTGGCATCAAATCAATAATATATTTAGCATAAACACATAATGCTTACCAAGACAACCAAGGGTATCTAAACAATGAAACGATATTAAAAAAATGCCAGCTCAAACGTTGGGGAGGCTCCCCAGAGAGGAGCATAGGTACTTTATCAGTGTGTCACATATTTTGGTAATATTTAAAACGGGTCAAGTACAATTCTGCAGTGTCGAATGGAGATTCATGGTTGTAGGAGAACCATTCAAATTTCCAAAAAAGGCAGCTGAAGTACGGTACCTTTCGCTCTTTCATGTCAGTGATGGCACCAGTATTTCCATCAATGCCGATCCATGCATTCTCTCCATTTGCATGCTGCAAGTTCCCAGCACCAAAATCAAAATTAAATAACAAAGAAAAGAAACAGCACAAGTGCACAAGGTAGGCAAATATTCCTGGTCTTACTTTTCCTTGCAGAGCAGTCATAGTCCGAATCACATTTACCCCACAATTTTGAGCTAAAGTACGGGGTATGGCCTCAAAAGCAATGGCAGCAGCTTCATAAGGCCACTATCAGCAACAATCATAGTAGTCAGGACTCATGGTCCAGAGTATATCATTTAAAAAGAAAAAAGAAAAATGCTCCATATAAAATGCTCCTTAAATAGAAGAAACGGCAATGTCATACTCACCTTCTCTATGCCCTCAATGGATGAACTCTTCTGCTTCAAGGTTGCTGATACAGTCAACTCTGTAGCACCGCCTCCAGGAACAAGCTTTGGATTTTTTATGATGTTCCTTGCAACAGACATAGCATCCTGGCATGCAAACAAGCTTCAGAAAAGTGATGTGAAAAACGCATGCTCTCAGATCATATCTCAGACATTAAAGCTTACCTGGAGGTTTCTTTCGACTTCATTCAAGAGATCCTTACTGGCACCCCTTAAAAGTACAGTACAAGCTTTAGGGTCTTTGCAATCAACAATAAATGCAAAAAACTCATCTCCAATTTTCTTAACTTCAAATAACCCAGCACCAGTCCCAACATCAGACTCCTGCAATTCATCTGGTCTATTCACAATAACAGCACCGCATGCCTTAGCAATTCTGTTATTATCAGTTTTCCTGAGCCTCCTGATTGCACTGACTCCATGCTTGCTCAGATAATGACATGCCAAATCACTAAGTCCCTTCTCTGTAATAACCAAATCTGGTTTAAACTTCAATATCTGCATGCACATCTCCTCGATATATTCTTCTTCCATCTTCAACAAGATATTCCAGTCTTCTTCCCTGAGCAGCTCAGCATTTGTTTGGTTTTCCCCCTTTTTATACTCAAGGGGACAATCCAAAAGGATGATACGTGGGTTAACAATCTTTCTCCTCATTTTTCCAGGGGCAACCACATCTTTGTTTATCATAACTCCTTTAAGAACCTTTGAATCCTCCAGCTGTCCACCAGGGACCTTTTCAACTTTAATATAATTTTTTATGTCCACATCTCTCAAACCTTGGCCAAGATCAACACCTACCGTTGTGGTAGCATCAATGGCTAAATCCTGCAATTTTACCCAAATATAAGGTAAATCCCATAATTTTGCAGATTCCAAGCGGTTACTCACTCATAATAGCATGTAGGCTACTATCTCATTTACTTGAACAGAAACAATAAATCTCATGATGAACAAGAACATCTGCAAAATCACAATATGAACCAGAAAAAAGCAAGTCGCATCCATTAAGAGAAGGGGAGGAGGAACCATTTGACCATGTGACCCACTGCCAACTCCAAAATTGTGCCTCGTTAGTCAAGGGTTTATGCTTTATACAACTTCCTCGTGTCAGAACTTTTGTTTTAAAAAAATAAGAAACGGGAAGGAAAGAGAAATTCTTTTTTAACCAAGAGAAGATGAAAGAGCAAAGAACAGCATAAAAATCTAGCCCAAGGAGATATGGTACTCACAGCGATTAAATCTCCAAATTGACTAGTGAATTTGGTACCTATGCAGCTTTTCACTAGGCCCAGCATTGTCCCTCCTGCAGCATGATTCATCAATAGCATGTAAGCTTCACGGAGTGAAAAATATATTCCACAACATAGATTAATCCTATGGATGAAATCAAAGTAATTTCCTTTTAAAGCAAGAAAGTGCACATAAATTCTACGTGTTAAACAAACAAAGGGGAAAAGGCTATAAACACAAACAAAATACAAGTGTAACAGGCTCTATATAGCAGCTAGTTATACTTTGAAGATTCATCTTGATTTACACTTCAAGTTGCAGGGCCAGGGATCACGGCCAATGATAAGTAGCTCAACTGTAATTTTCACTCAGTTTATCACCATATTAGTATTAGTTACACTAGGATTTGAGTTGTCCCAATTTCAAGTTCCAATATAATGGATCCTGAAATAAAAAATCCAACTAAGATTTCAGAACTATATAAGCATCTTACTCATGCATCACTTTTGCTACCACAGAACAGGGGAGTTTAGGATTGGAAAAGCTTGGCTACAAACTATCAAAAATCAATGAGGGCAAAACAATCTTATTGAGAGAGAAAAAGTAGCAATTAAACTTACGATCCTTGGTATCAATGGGCATGGCAATTTTGTCAAGAACAGCAACAGCGTCCTCAAGAGCTTTGTTATAAGCTGCCCATTACAAAATTGTGGAAGTCATCAGTTGTCATATACGATCTCAAGAGACTTCTGCAAAAGAACCACTGATGAATACTGCTTACCTCGGCAGATGACTGTAGGATGATAATTTTTTTCAATGAATGCTTCAGCAACATGGAGCATCTCGCCAGCTATAAAAGTAATTTTATTAGAATAGAAAAAAGAAAAGAACAAGACAGCATATATCCAATAAATCAAATAAACCCGTCTCCTCTATCACATGCACAATGTCAACATAAAGTCCATTCATGACTTATCATTGACAACACACAAAATATGGATGCCGTTTTAAAAAAAAAAATCTTTTTGCTTTCCATTTCATAATAACATTAATAAAATAAATGAATAATACTGAAAAGGTCCACAAGAAGTACAGTCTAGATAATAATCCATAAAAAGGTAGAATTAAATACACATAGAACATACCAAGAATGATGACAGATGTTGTTCCATCTCCTACTTCTTCATCTTGGGTGCGACTTAATTCAATCATAGACTAAGCAATTCCAATAAAAGAACAGTATCAGAAAGTTTTAAACCAGAGCATGTAGCAGCAGCAGTAATGCATGCGCAAAGAATTATCAACAAAGCGAGGCAAGAAATAGTAATCATGCCTTGGCAGCTGGGTGGGCAATATCTAATTCACGCAAGATAGCATTCCCATCATTTGTCACCACAATTCCTGTAAATTACAAGGAAAAGAAATGGCAGACCTCAGCTCCATTGGATTACTTTATACCACAACCTACACTTGTGAGCCACGTCAAACACTATTAAAAAGCAACTTCCAACACAACCTAAACTACAAGAATACAAAAAATTTATAGAGGTCCAACACAGGGTTAAAAACACTAAAATAGAATCCAAGAAAGTGTTCCGCTTTAGTGAAGTAAGAATTACTTCACAACAGGAAAAAAGACCATTTTCTCAAGCAATGAAGGCATATATCATGTTGCCCTAAGAACAGATGCAATACACACAAGGTCCCAGTTATCTGTAAGTTCCAACATTATTAAAAAAAATAAAAACCCTGACCTCCACCAGCATCAAGTAGCATTTTTAACATGGACCTGGGTCCCAAGGTTGTGCGAATTATGTCAGCAACAGCCTGGCAAGCATTACCAATATATTCACAGCATTAAATTACAATAACCAGAGTGCAGGCAGCAATAAACTACAGAATAGAGGTAAAATCTATTGACAATTCAAAATTCCAAATTTTCAAGTAAATGTAAATTATTTTCCTTAGAAGATCCAGTATTACAGTATCCAGAAATATCATAACTAAGGCAAAGAATAACATGTAAAGTTCACACCAAGCATTGAAGAATGTCCAAAAACTAACAAATTATCAACTTAAACTCTTGAAACTTTTTCCCATTGCATGAACTTCATACACTAATGTAACAGAATATCAAACTTAATTTTCAAGCCTCATTGAGAAAATCTGGTAAATCAAGCCTTCAAATTTCAGCATGTTATAAGAATGATCGGTTTCCCTGAACATTACACAAGATGGAATAGAAATATAGTACAAGAAAATCTAGTCCTCTAGCTCCTGGAGTTTGCAAATTTTATTCTGCAAAAATATGATCATATATGAAACGACTGTACTAAGCCCCAAAGGGATGCCTTCGGCCACCATAGGAGGGATGAACGTTTCCAAATTTTACATCACCCGAGTAATTGCATCCAGCTATGTTATGTATTTGTCAAGAATAGAACCGAAAAGAAGTAATGCCCTCTTGCAAAATATAATTAAGCAATCCATCAGTTAAACAAGGAAGCTATCATATAAGATAGTTTTCAACGTTTCAGGAACCATAACAAAGAAAGACTGCCAGTAGTGAGGCCGTAGAGTACAGGAAAACCCAGATGTGGTGGTAATCCAAAATCATTACCTTCGATGCCTGAATATTAGCATGTTGCACCTTACTTCCAGACTCCCGCTTCAAAGAGTCCTCTGATCATTTACAAGGGGTACTTGATTAGTACAACAACGAGATAAGCGATAGAAGAAAATTAGAAAGCACAGCAACTGGTGGCGTTCGTGCATTGCTTCCAACAACAATCCAAACAACGTGAAATGAATTTTGAACGGATAAATGAATGGCACTAGACGGTATCGTCATCACTCCACGACATAAAGAGAAAGAAATAACTCACTGAGCACTAGAACCGGCGCGTGCATGATTTATTATGTATGAGATACTGCTGAGAACTCTGTGTGTGTAAAAATAGACCCTGAAGCAGTAAAAAGCTCCTCGGTGACTAGAGGTGCGCACTGCTCACCAACTAAAAACATCAGCAAGTTGTTAGAGCTCAAATATTTCCATAAACCCATAAACCAATTATCAAGTGTAGAAAGCTCAATCATTAAACAAGCATGATCCAGAAACGCGCTAAACAAGCATAGCTTCAAATCCCAAACACAGCCCTCTTCCCTCCCTAGGAAAGGGAGCAGGGGACGCCGCTGCGGGCAGCGCCGTGTGACCGGGTAGTGCCGCGAGCGTCCAAAACCCTTACGGCATGGGATAAAATGGAAATGGCAGTTACCTGATGTTGATCGGAGAATGGACGGCGAGCTAGGGCTTGCAGAAGTGATCAGAGAGGGTGAAAGCGAAATGCCTCCAGTTGAACAGCAGAGAGGTTCCTGTTCCGCCAAAATGTGCGAGAAAACCCTCGAATACTTGGGTTCTTTCTTTTGTTTCCGGACTTCTCAGTTTTCAAATATAAACATTTTATTCCGGAAAAAACGATTTTCGACAATTGCAATTTATACCTTTTAACCCCAAACTATTTGTCCAATCCTTTTAAGCACTTTCTTCGATAATTTTAAGACAAAAAAAAATACTACGGTAAATCCAGATCCAAATCATTGTAATATAACACCTTCTATATTCCATCCAAACCATAATAAATCCTCCTTTTATCCTTAATATAATGTCCACCTTAAAATTAAATCTACCTTTTAAACAACTTTTATCATAGGGTATCATGTGTTTGAAGTGAGCAGTGTATTAAAATGTTAATAGTATGTATATTTGTACAATGTGTTTGAAAGGAAAATAGTCGTTGTGACGGAGGTTGGAAAGGAAAATATGAGATTTCTCTATAGAAAGTAAGGTTCAAAAAATCAGATCAGACATTAAACTGGGTAAGACAATGTTTCATGGTTGTTGGTTATATTATGGTCAATCCAGAGGCAAACTGGTTATATTAAAATAATAAAATTTAATAAATTATATTTTATTTTATAAAAACTAATGGATAAAACTTATAATATTATTTTAATTTATGCATATTTTAAATTTTTAGTGTTTAATTAAATATAAATAATAAAAACAATTGAGATAAAAGGAATTAATTTTATCTTATTTCCTCGTAAGTAAATTTGTTTAAATAGATAATAAAAAATTAAAGGCTAGTTTTATTACCATATTTGTTTTTTAAATTAATTAACCACATCTTTCCACTCTGGTTCCATTTTTTTTTTGTATTTCTAGCCTTGAATGAGTATTTTTTTAAAGCGAACTAGTCTCATCGAGTCAGACCAATCCCTAGTTCAGCACCTCATCCGGACCAAACCACTGGCTGGTTTGCCGGTTATCGGCCTAAACCGACCAGCTCGGTTTTTTAAACCATGATGGAAATATATGTATAGGAATACGTAAAAGTGATTTTACGCAATTCGAGATAAGTATGTGAGAGAAGTTTTGTCTCAACTTACGTAAAAGTGCTCTTTAAGTGATTGCCAAACATCAATTATATAACTCAAAATGACATTTTGAAATGCTTGATTCATATGAAGTTCTTAAAAACCATTATGAATCAAGTTTTTTTTTAAATGATCTAGTTTTTTGTTATAAAAAAAACCTTTGTCACTTGAAATGGGAACTTTGGTTAAGATTATGTGAGTGTTTAAATTATTTTATTTTAAGTGATTTTACGGAATCTTAGATAAGTTTGTGGAAAGAGTTTTATCTCAACCTACATAGAAGTATCTTTTAAAGTGATTTTAAGGATTTCCAAACAAGCTTAATCCCACCACATGTTAAGGTCACATGATCATTTGGCCACTAGTATTTCTTAAACAAAATATAGTACCAGGATGGTTAGTTTACTTCAAAGATAACCAACTTTAATTAAAAGAAAGGGTTAAACTGACTTTTAGTCTTCATAGTTTCCTTCAATTTGGGTTTTTTGGTCCCTCTAACTTCAAAGTTGTGTTTTTAGTCCTTAAAGTTTAGTCTACCTGAAATAGCTAGCTCTTATAGTTTTAAAATGACCTTAAAGACTAACACCGTAAAAAATTTCGACCTATCATGGAAACCATTATTTTTACTAACGCGGCTTGATGACTGGATATAGTCAATACTTACATGGACTAGTTAAACCTACTTTTGGTTCATATAGTTTACTCTAATTTAGGTTTTGGTCCTTGAAATTTAAAAGTGGTGGTTTGATCCCTTGAGTTAATTCTATCTAAAATTGTTGATCCTCATGGTTTTAAAAGAACTTAAACCTAATATTAACACTATTAATTTTACTTATGTGTTACTTATTCCATTAATTATGGTGAAATAGCTTAGTAACTCCATATGTTTCGCAATTAGTCTCTGAACCTTATGACTGACGACCATGTTGAAAACTAAAAGGAGGTTAGGACCAAGCTTTCCTTTCTCGCGAAGCGGCATAATGGGAAAAAATGAAGAAGAAAGAAAAGTCTCATCCTGTGCTTAAGGCTTAGTTCAAATAGGATTCATTCAAAGAGAACCCTTCCATGACAACAATGATAAAAAATTGAACACTCTATATCTAGTTTTTCGTAAAGGGTTGTCTTTTCAGCTTTCTTAAAGAGAAGGAAGCCACTAATAACTACAAGTTGCCGTAACCGCTTTTGTACTAGTACTGTATCACTACACTAAGAATAGAGGAACTATGAGCAGAAAGTAGCTAGTTGGCAGACCTGATGTCATCTAAGTCTACTGGGGAAATTGGCTTTGAGTTATCAAGCTATTTCACCATAATTAGCCGAGTTAATGACACATAAAAAAATTAACAGTGTTAAAATCAGATTTAAGTTCTTTTAAAACTATGGTAACTAACAGTTTTAGACAGAATAAACTTGAGGGATCAAACCACCATTTTTAAACTTTAGGAATCAAAACCTAAATTAAGATAGACTATATGGACCAAAAATAAGTTTAACCGGTTAATGTAAGCATTGAGAATATTCAATCATCAGGCCATGTAAACAAAAATAACGATTTCAGTGATAGGTCTACAATTTTAACGATGTTAATTTTTTATTTAGATCATTTTGAAACTATAGAGACCAGTGTTTTCAGAAAGACTAAATTTCAGGGACTAAAAATACAACTTTGAAACTATAAGGACAAAAACCCAAATTGAGGGAAACTATGAGGACCAAAAGTTAGTTTAACCCTAAAAGAAATGACAACAACTTAAAGTAGCAGCATCAACTCTATTAAAATTCAACTTATAGGTGTTTTTTTAGGATTACAAAAGGCAAGCATGTAGCTTGAAGTTTCTAGAAACTACCCATTAGAAGGGGGTGCTTCCTCCACAAAATATTTATCCTTCACAAAAGTTTCCCTGCAAGAGTGGGTAACATAATGTAATAAATGTAGTTGGGTGCTAGGAGAGTGTCCCTCCTTAGCTAGGATGTTAGCACATAAGAGAGATTCTCTTATGGTATAAAGTAAATCTATGTTCCAATTGCCATAAAGGAGATGTCTTGTTTATTCAATCAGAGCTCACAATGAATGATTGGGTCCGCTATCTCTCATCAAGATGTTTACAGCTTAAAGTGAATCAAAATATACTTGCACTTGTTATAGTTGCATTTGTTGACAGAGTTGCAAACTTGTTTGGATGGCCAGAATCTCCACTTTAGTGATGGTAGCCACACTAAGTGCCCTCGTGAAGCCCATTATCCATTGACCTCTTTCATCACAAATTACACCTTTGCATGCTACCTAGTTTTGATGTCGAACAGAAGTAACCACTTGCAGGCGGTCTCCAATGTGTGTATGCACATATGTTCCCTTGAAATATTCGGTGATTAAACCTCCTTGTTGATGGCTCCTCCATGAGGTGATATATGCACTGGTTGAGGAGTTCTCGTGTTGTGATTGTCGTGGACCCAAAGATCTGTGCACATCTAGTCTTCCAAATGAGCCAGCATACATGTCCAAAGATCTAAGGCCATGGCCAACGTGAGAATCTCGGTCGCCTAGGTTTAGACTTAGCATTCCAATTGAGCCATGCCTACAAATCAGAAGAGAAAAAAACAGAGTACATGTTAGGAGTAATAAATTCCTTCAACACATTTTCTACTTTTTTACAATCTCTTAGAATATGGAGAACACTCTCCTGAATCTGAGATGCTTCTTTTAGATTTAATTGAATTTGTAATTAGCCTCTCAGGACTAGCTTGCCAAAGAAAATTTAATTTTTTTCAAGAAGGTGCCAAAGCCAAAGCCTCTGCCAAAATGGATTAACCACCCCGTCATTCGACTTGAACAAGAAGTGGCACGTGGCCTTAACAGAGAAGGTGCCGTCATTCGACTTTGGGATTAGTAATTAAACCCTAGCACAATTTCATAATGAATGCCTTGTTATGAAACTTTAAGTTCCTGATACCCGAGCCTCCAACTTCCTTACATTTTATAATCTTATGTCAAGTAATGAGGTGCATCTTCTTTATATTCTCGTCTTGGCTCCACAGGATGTTACGAGTAACCTTCTCAATTTCCTTCAATACCCCTTCGAGTAAAATCGTTGATTGCATTTGGTATGAAGGAAGAGTTGAAAGAATAGCATTGATGATAACAGTTCGTCCTGCTATAGTGAGTAGTCTTCCTTTCCAAGAGGAGAGCCTTAAATGGACCTTCCTAGAGATATGATCAAAGGTAGCCTTAGTAACTCTTGCATGAATCAAAGGCATCCTTAGGTATTTGCCTATATCAGAAGCAATGCTGATTCCCAATCCCAGACTCAAGTTGCGAGCCCTGTTATTGTTTACATTCTTGGAGAAGAAAGCTTTGAATTTATGAAAATTTATCTTATGTCTAGAGTAGTCACATAATTGCTTCATAATCTTCTTTCATTTGTGGCACAGAGGCTTTTGCAAACAAGAGTAAATCATCAGCAAAAAATAAGTGAGAAATTGAAGGTCCACCATTCTTGAATTGAAAAGGTTTCCATTGTTGGCTTTCATGAGTAGCTTTTATGAGAAACCCAAGTCTTTCCATGCAAAGCACGAATAGTTATGGAATAAGAGGGTATCCCTGGCGAACCCCCTGTATAGAGTGAATCCCTATTCGGTCGCACCATTCTAGAGCACTCTCATAGTGGCAGAGGTAACATAGGCCATAATTATCTTAACCATGGAATCTCTTAAACCAATACTTCGAAGAGTTTGTTCCAAGAAACTTCAATCAAGTATATCAAAAGCCTTTTCCATATCAACTTTTATAGCAATGTATCCTTTTTTACCAGGCTTAGTTCTCATAAGATGAATAGCTTCATGAGCTATGATGATGTTGTCACAACTTGATCTTGAAGCGATAAAGCTACACTACTCCTGGTCAACCAAATCATTCATAATGCACCGAAATCTATTCGCAATGAGTTTTGTGATTATTTTGTAGCTGACATTACATAAAGATACAGGCCTAAGATCTTTTAGCATGATTGGGTTTTCAACCTTAAAAATCAAGATGATATTGGTCTGGTTAACCTCTTTGATGCTTGAGGGATCAATGAAAGCCTGTTTCACTAATCCACATATTTTGTCACCCACTTTACTCTAATAAGAGTGGAAGAAGTGGGCTTGAAGACCATCCACCTCAAGGGCATTGAAGGCACCTATATCAAAGGCTGCATTTTTTATTTCAATGTTATCCACTCCTTTGTGAAGCAACTCTAATTGATCAGGTTTCAAAGGAGGAAACCTATTGGGCCAATTGGGATTGGGGGGCACATTAGGGTATTTAGCATAGAGGTCTCGATAGAATCTTGTGCCCATATCTTTAAGGAGCTTAGGGTCATGAGTCTAGGAGCCAGATTCATCTTGTAATACTAAGATCTTTTGGTTCTTGTGCCTGACGACAGTAGATGCACGAAAATATTTAGTATTTCTATCCCCCATTAGTGCCAGTTATATCTTGATTTTTGGAACCAAATCATTTCCTCTTGAGCCATTAATCTATTGTATTCATCGCAGAGATTTGCCTTAACTTACAGGTTTTTAAATATGACTACTTCACTTTAGTGAATAATAACAACAATTACTCTACTAAAATTCGAATTTTAAGATTCTAAATATTGGTTAACCAGTGACCATTTCATTTCAAGAGTTGTCAATTTTAGTTATGTGGAAAAGCAGTAGCAGCTTAAACAACGACAACTGCTCTTTTACAATTTAGCTTACAAGATTTTCAATGTGATCACTTCACTTGAAAAGGTAGTAGTTTTGGTTCTATGAAATGACTACAACATTTATACAGTGACAACTACTCTCTTAAATTATGGTTTAACAACACTAACATAAGTTGAATCTAATGGATGGAGTCAACCCCTGACAAAATGGTAAATCAAAGTTTAGATTTATGATACCCACGTTTTATATTAGATTGTGCCTTAGATATGATTATCACAGGACTTAGAAAGATACATATACTTGTTAACAAGGTATAATGTTTGGGTTTTTTTTTCCTAAGTATCAATGGATCAATGACCGCTTCACTCTAATGATTAGCAATTTTAGCTATAGGAAGTAACACCAACTATTTGCACAATAACAACTTCATTCATTGCTCTCTTAAAATTCATTTCCTATAATTTTTAAACATCAATTTACATGCTTTTCACCGTCTCTAGGCAACTTCTCTGTTTGTTGCTTGTGTAACATCCCCAGAGCCCTCCCTTGTAGATATTGTCCCTATTGCAAATAGAGCAGGGTTTTGTTTCCCTGGGTTTCTATAATAACCCAGAAAACGCGTCTACAAGGGGAAGGTATCCACACCCTTATAAGGCGTGCTTCGTTCCCCTTCCCAATCGATGTGGGACTTCATATCCACCCCCCATAGGGGCCCAGCGTCCTCGCTGGCACATCGACTGAAGGCCTGGTTCGATACCATTTGTAACATCCCCAGAGCCCTCCCTTGTAGATATTGTCCCTGTTGCAAACAGAGCAGGGTTTTGTTTCCCTGAGTTTCTACAATAACCTAGAAAACGCGTCTACAAGGGGAAGGTATCCACACCTTTATAAGGCGTGTTTCGTTCCCCTTCCCAATCGATGTGGGACTTCACAGCCTGCACTTCCTCTTCTATAACCTTCTTGATTTGCACTGTGTAAAATCTAATTTTTAATTTCACAGGCTTTTTGTGGTTTTGCTGTATTCATTATAGCCTCTTTGTTATTGTTTCTCTTCCCTAGAAGATCGTGGACCCCATAAACGAAAACTTTTGCATCCCTCACCACAACCATGGCAGAAAATGAAATTGACTGCATGTTGTTACATTCACTAAAGGGAATGAAGCCTTGATTGTCATCTTAAGGTTAGAAAGGTATGTTCACTCAAATCAAGATAAAAGTCGTCTTACATCTTACTTTGTAAACTATAAATCACGTTAGAAAAATAGTTTATACCATTAATTCAAACATATCCGAAGCAGTCCCCCCATATGATATAAGCATTCTCTCATCAAAGACAATCCCATTTTATATATTGTTAGGTAATAAATGCAGATGCATTTCTCAATTAGAATTCAAACACTACTTCGTGGGAATGAAAAAATTTAATGGGGTGAATTGTGATTTTTCATTGATAGTCTGTTACACAATACTATTGTTGTGAGAGAATAATACTGAATATTTTCATTTACATGTGTTCTTAGGTTACTTTTCCTGGCTGAGAACTTTAAAAACTACCATCCACTTACCAAGCCAACAGGTGATGTGAAAAGTGAAAACATCTCAAGTTCTCGACAGTTCGTTGCAAGACATCTATCTATGGATTTTTTTTATCCTTAAATTAAATAATGCAGGAGTGTGCCAATGTAGAAAGTGTTACCCCGTTTTTAATACATGAGTCAGTTAATTTTTTATGGGATGAAAAGGGCTAAACAAATGATTTAACTATAAAACATATTCTAAATTACTTATATATGTTATTAGATTGTATATCATTATATAAGTTAGACATTTTAGTTTGGAGAAGAACAATAAATATACCAATTAATTAACTCCATTAATTTATTAATAAAAAGTCAACTGACTGTTATATTCGTTAATGTACGATGTGGGTAAAAAAGAATCAATTGATTTTATTGAGAGATTAATAAAGCTAATTAACTGATATATTTATCATTTTTCTTTAAGTTAATTTGTTTAGCCCATAAACACGTATACAATTCAATGATACACATAAATATCCTAAAATATGTGTTTTAATTAAATAATATACCTCTTGTATTAATGATTGAACGTAGTATTATATTAATATTAATATAGGGCATTGATTTCAATCATTGAAGGGCGAGATAAATAACACGATGAAGACATGTAGATATTAGCACTCAACAAGAACCATGTCAAGATGCAAAACGCAAAACATTTATGAAGGCTGTCAATGGACCTTTTCCTTTGCCAATAATTGTAGACGTGGATTGTACTTCACTCTATGGTAAGTGATCACTATAATTTCCCCTATCCTTTTCATAAAAGCGAACTTATCATAAGGAACAAAATCGACCTGGAATTGTGATTATATATAATTGAGACAGAAGAATAAAGAAATTGGAAAAAAAAAACCAAAAGAAAAAGAACGTCAGTGTGTCTTTTATTTGATATATTCAGACGTGGTAGATATTTTATAGTATTTTATAACCATATTTTTAATCTTGATGTGTATTTTTTTTATTCTGAATTTTATGTCATATTTTTAAATTTTAAATACAGGGGGGATTTTCTATCTATGTTTTATGATTTATAATTTAAAATGTTTCTCTCTTTATCTGCACTCAAATTTATTACATGGAGTAACTAAATTGAATATAGTTTTGTTTGTACACCTATTCCATAAAATCTAAAAAAAATTAGCTGTACAGTTATACAACCTGTGAATAGTAAATTATTACCTCCTGTTACTGTGGAGGTTAAATGGATGAAAGAAATTAATTATTTGTAATAAATATGAGTTAATTTTTTTAAGGTATTTTCTTTCACCTTTTACATTTGGTTGAACCTGAAAATGTATGTAACTAATGTGAATATTTTTTTTGCTGAAAACATTGAAAATAAAGTTGACTGAAACATTATATTTAAGATCAAATTTAATTTCTAACTAGTTTTTAAATCAATAATGGAAGAAATATTTTTTTTTATATATTGAATTGATTGATACGATAGGTCTTATACGTACTAAATTAAAACATTGGTTTGAAATATTTCTAAAAACACATTGGTTTGAAATTTAATTTAATTCCATGATTCCAAATGGACGCGCTCGCACTTGGCCGTATCTGAAAAACAAGAAGACTCGGAGGAATAGTTAATTTATGAGAATATTAGATTAAAGTATCTAAAGGAAAATTTTTTTGGGACAACACTGCTCATGACAAAAAATTTATGGGGTAAATTTGTATTTTAATAATTTATATTTTAAATCTCATAAATAATTACAATTTTTATAGTTCTTACCAATAAATAATATTTTCAACATGTCATTCATTTTAATTTTCCCTTTTATTCGTTGGGTTTGTTATTATCAGCATTTTTTTCTTGCAAGCTTTTATCTTGTTATTGCATGTGCAGATAATTTTATTGATCTTTGAAATTTTAGACCCCTCAAACTTTTTTATCCACGAAAAAAAAGAGAACTCTGTATAATTAATTTTGTTTAGTATTCATTCTTATAACTTAAAATTGAAGAAATTGTCTTCATATAACTGAAAGTTTTATAATATTACATGCATATAAAAATAAAATTCAAGGAATAAATATATATATTACATATAATTAATAGCTTATGGCTATTTGCATGTATTGAAAGAAGCTAATTAAAGTTCAAAGGATAATTTTTTTGTATATAACACTTAGAAAATAAGAAGGAAGTTTAAAAATATATATAATTGATAGAAAATTTTGAAGAAGGCTACTACCTTTATTAGAGTTAGTTAACTTTTCTTGTAAAGATTAAGATAGCTTACATAACCTACTTAAATATATTATTTATAGGTATAATTACATTATATATTAATTTATAAATTAAATAAATTAATTTAAAAAATAATAAATATAAATATTTTATAATGTATTTAATTTTTTTAACTCTTTTAATGAAGATGAATCAGCTCTTAACAATATTTATTTGGTTTGCGAATGAAAGTCAAAATGATATAACTCGTCATCAAAAGACCAAAATGGCCTTAATTTAAAAATTAATATACAGATAAAAAACCGAGCTCGTCCTGCACACGACCAGAACGGCGTCATTGGCATCGGCTCCGGCGGAGCTTCTTCGGAAACCTCGCACAATAGAGAAAGATCTTGGACAATATATCACTCGCATAGAACCAAGATCTACCGTCGGGACCAGGAAGAGAATCGACTCGGCAACGTTCTAACCCCTCTTTCATGCGAACCAAACGGGGCCTAATATATCGACTCCTTACCTGGAAATCCTATTTCCATTTTGTTTTCGTTTTTGGTTGAATTATAGGCTCTCATAATTTTATAATCTCCGATTAATTGCTTTTGCTCCAGTTTGCATTTGACTGATGTAAGGGTGGGGAGCATAGTAATAGGTTTTGGTTGAGCAGTAGCGAGTATAATAGTGAGTGAAAGATGACGAATGAGCATTAGCTGACCCGGGAGTGGTATTTGGTTGGTTTGAAGGAGTGTTGGCTGATTAATTTGGGTGTGCTGTTGGCTGGTTATTGCTTGGGGTATTTTAGGAGAAGGGTATGGAGAATGGTTATGATGCGAAGTTGGCTGAGAAATTCTCAGGCTTGGGTGTTAATCAGCATAGTCAGCAATATGATCAACTGCGGGATCAGACTAACCCCACTCCTGGCAATAACGACAGCTTGTATCAAGTCATGAAGGCCGTTGAAGCGGCGGAGGCCACCATTAAACAGCAGGTACTTTCATTTGAACATAAGCTCTATTTAAGATTTTCGATTACGTTCATCTATATTTGAACATAAAAAGGTTTAACAATTTGCTGAGGATGCTCGGTTATAAATCTTAACTGATTTTTTGTTTCGTAATTGATGTTGACTTATTTAATCATTTCTTACATTATTGAACTTGTTTGGCTCGATAATGTTGGCAATCCTGCTAAAAGTAGCGCGGAAGTGGATCTTTAGCAGATTTTCGTGTGTGCCGGGAGGGGGGGGGACTTTCCATCGATTTTTTATTCATTAGACGCTGGAGAGCTTCAGCAGTAGATCAAAGCGTTTGGACTATTGTTATTTTATTTTGTAGACAGTAGTTTATGATAAATAGCCTTGGTAGTTCATCCTCTTTTTTCTCTTTCCCACTTTTTCTTTGACTGCTTCTTTCACCCCGCGGCTTCTGAGTCCTCATTGCCCCTTTCTCTCATGCACTAGTGTATTTCAAGGTATCGTGTCATGATTTTCCAGGGTGTAATTAGAGTGGATGCTGTCTTCTTCGTTATTTAGGCTCAGAATCTTATCAACTCTTGTCCACTTGTGAAATATTTCCAATCTTAGAGGAAGAGGGCCCCTTTGATATGCAAAATGGGAGGAAATGGAAAGAAAATTGAAATATAAAAGTGATTTTGTGGATGAGAAATGCTTTTCGTGTCATTGGATGAAAAGTACTGAAAACTACATGGTTATCATTGAGTAGTGATAACAATTATAAAATTATATGGCATGTTGTGCGTTTCATTTAATGAAAAGATATTCTCTGCCCAACAAAACGGAGCCAAACTTGCATGCTTATGCGAAAATGGTTTACTTTGTGCCATAAATGGTGCCGTCTAACGTCTGTCCTTTACTGAGGCTGCAACGTGTTGCTTTTGGCAGGTGGAAGAGAATAACCAGCTTAGGTCCGAGCTTCAAAGTAAAATTCAGGAACTTGAAAAATATGTAAGTGTTGCTCAAGGTTACTTGCATGTCAGTTATGTATGACTCAGTCAGATGAATATTTCTGGCTAAAATTTTTATGGGTGATGGTTAGCTGTTTTTATTTTCTTGAAATACGTTAGTTTTGTACCCTCTCCTTTTCTTGTTGAACAAAAACTGTATTCAAAATGAGCCAGCTTGGCCCAGTTCATGAACTAAACCTAAAATGTCAGCGGGTTTTTGACAGAAGCAAGATGACTCAATGGATCGAGGACCTCGATCTGTTGCACCATGGGATGAGCAGAGTCAAGCATCTTATGAAGCTCGTCAGTCATTTGCGCCATTAGGAAATCAAGAAGATATGCCTAAGGGTACGGATATGTCTTACCTGGTTGATATAACTTGTACACTAGTTGTCCAGTGTCTAAAACAGTAAGATGATGCAGCCAGAAGCAATGCAGAAATTCATTATGAAAGCAGTAAATTAAATGGGACATTCAGAGTGCCCCCAAATGATCTTCTGTACGCTGATAATACTGGCCCCTCTCAATCACCCCCATTATCTGCCAGGTCAATCTATCCAAGCAGGTATGTTGCTGTTTAATGTCCATAGTATTGCTAGAATCATATCTAACACCCTTATGTCTTTATTCTGCCCAGATATTATCGAAGAACTTATATCTGAAGAAAACTGTTTTTTGTCTGTAGGCATAAAATAGAAGGCGGCAATGATTCACAAATGAATTCTTCTGGACAAGGGTTGATGCCAGTGGCTGAAATGAATAATTCTAATAGCCTATGGAAGCAGGTACTGTCATACCTGTAAAAGTCTCATATTTTATCTGGGCTTGATATGTATGGCCTAATGCTATATCTATTTAGGATCTTGCCATAAAGATTCGTGAACATGAAGAAGAGATCATGCAATTAAGGAAACATCTTGCAGATTATTCCATAAAGGTAAAGGATATATGCATATTCTTAGAGCTTGTGATAATACATATTTTTTTTTTGTTCATATCATGACATCGGTGACTAATCATTACTGTTATGATAGGAAGCACAGATAAGCAATGAAAAGTATGTTTTGGAAAAGCGCATTGCATATATGCGCCTGGTAATCGTGATATTATTTGATGTCGATATTTAATTTCTTAAGAATTATTGCTTTCCTTCCTCTTCCTGAGTTTCACTTCGAAATATGATGTTAATTTTTCTTAATCATGCCACTAGGCCTTTGATCAACAACAACAAGACCTAGTAGATGCAGCATCAAAAGCTTTATCATACAGACAAGACATAATTGAAGAAAATATTCGCCTCACGTATGCGCTGCAGGTACTGTTTTCCCTACGTATTTTCTTATTATTGGTGCATGTTAAATCGTGCATGTGATGGGTTGGTGGAACAATATGTATTTTTTTTTTAATAGCATTTCAGTTTGGTACTACGTTCTGTTGGTTTTTTATAACCTGTTGGAAACTTGGAACAAATTTTTAGTAGTCTCTTTTCTTTTGTTAGGATGCACAGCAAGAAAGATCAACATTTGTTTCGTCCTTGCTGCCTCTTCTGGCTGAATACTCTCTTCAGCCCCCTGTTCCTGATGCCCAATCAATTGTTAGCAATGTCAAGGTCAACCTTGTTCTGCTTCCTTTTATTTGAAACATTACTTCTATCTTTTTATAGGAATTTGAGTTATCACTTGTATAAAATGTTCTTGATGTATACTGTATTTCAACATTTTCATGCACCCTCCTTCCATATTTGGGGTTGTTTAAGACGGAATAAATGTGGATATAGGATATGACTTTTTAAATACAGTCAAACATATGCTTAAATCTCACTTCTTTTTTCTCATATCTTTCAATGTCTCTTAACAATTACTTATTCTTACAATAAAAGAGTATATATATTGAACGGAGAGAGAATACTGCAAGATTATTTGAATAACTGCCTTTTCTTCTGGATTCTGATTTTATTGTCTATAACGGGATACTCATAATTCATATACAATGGCATGCTATTGTTCACGGCAGATATTTTAGTTATGTTGTATGCCCACCTTTCACTTCTTTAACATTGGGCTTAGGGTGTTGGCAAAGCTGTATGGACATGCTTTGAAATTAACATTAAGGCATTAATCTTGCCTTATTTTCTGTTATTTTATTAGGACTTTATGTGACTTTTGGTACGAAAAAGTTGTTTCGTATTCCTGATACCAATGAATGTTTTTAGGGTTAGTAAGTCTTGCCCATCGTCCATTGTCCATGAGTATGTTCTTTTAATTTTCTGATTTTGCTTAGTTAAGAATATAGATTTGATCTAAGCATTTGTTTTGAGGTTTTTTTGCCCGTCTCTTCTGTGCTTGCACGTGTCAGAAGTTTGACTACCAGGAGTCCAGGATCTAATTAAAAAAAATTGTAATTATTGGGACCAGATTTAAAATTAAGAGAAGCATATGGACTAAAAGAATATTTTATAACTCTTTTTTAATTTGGCATTCTTGATGGAATCAACTAACAATTGTAGTAGAAATATGTTATCTCTTATGTTCTTTGTTGTGGAATTTAAAAGATTCTACCTAATCGAGTGCTCTTCTTTCCTCAAGTAGTTGATTTTGTTATCTTTTAAGTTTTATTTTGTTGGATTGTGGGATATATGTGTGCATGATGCAGTTGGAAAATTTCCTTTTATATATTTAGTTCTGAAATTTAAACTATCTCGTGCATGGTTTTATGGTAAATTCTTCTTCTTGGCAGGTTTTGTTTAAACATTTGCAAGAAAAACTTATTCTCACTGAGGTATGTTTGCAAATGCTGGTATGATTTGAATTCCTGTGGGCAATATTAAGATAATAGATTGGGTTTTTGGTTGATCTTTTAGAATTGATACTAAAGATTACATGAACTATGATCTTGTAAAAATCCTGGGATTTATAGTATTTCCCTTTTTGCCAGCATAATGGTGTTTATTGACTATGTCAATTCTTCATTACAGTCGAAGCTAAAAGAGTCACAATATCAGCTATTGCCTTTGCGTTCTGATATGAACCATTCAAATTTTGCTTCACAATCTCCATCTCATTCGATTGGTGCAGCTTTGGCAACCTCAGTATGCTCATTTTGTCTCTTTTCTCTTATCATGCTACTGGCTATTATAAAATCCTAAGTTGTTGCATTTTTTGTTAGAATAAAAATGGACTTGAACTGGTTCCTCAACCCATGTATTCCGAAGTAAAGCCTCAGGTTTCTGTTGATGGTCAGACAGGAACTGATTGGGATATATTGGGTCGTCAGCAGAGTGGCTTGGGTGGGATAACGAAGAATGTAGATGCTGATGTATTAGGGAGATATTCACCTCTTGCAAGCAGGTGAGCCTGGTCAAATGGAGACTGCTACTCTGAACTGAATGTATTGGTGGGTTCTATTTTCATGGAGTCTCTGTTAAAGTGGTCCTGATCATTTGACATGTGGATAAGCCTTACATGTTAAAGTTATTAGAGACCATGTTTGGTTCTATCCAAAACAGATGGGAGAATCTATGAAGTAAATATGGGAATTATTGCCTTCACCATGTGCTGTGGAATATAGTATTTAAGATTAACATTTTTTTGTCTCATTTCCTGGTGAGTTTCTAGCCAAATTAGAACTCTACTTTTCATGAAAATGTTTTCCATGTAAATTTTAGTATCTCATGTCCTTATGAATATTGGAAAGAGTTATCATTATTGGAGAGAGTCTGCTGGCATCTACGTCTTTTTTGCTTATGTGATACTGATTTGCTAAAGCATTTGGTTCTGAGGAAGCAATTATTTTTTTGAGCCAATATAAAGCAATTTTGTTATGCATTCAAGATATGATGATGTGTTAAACAAATATTGAAATAACTTGGCTTTATTTTGTGGTACCTTTTGGTGGTCTATATCAGGTTGTTATTAGAATTTGTATGTAAAGTCGAACTGCATTAATAGTTTGTTTGTGGTTTCTGTCTTACCATCTTGACTATTTGAAACACCCTAACCATTTTGTGATTTTTCACTTTTAGTAATTTTGAAATAAAAGAATAATTGATATGGTTTCTGATGGACCTGATAGTAACGGGCTAACTCTGAGTTATATGGTGTGAAGGTTTTTTTTTT
>QFDD01002296.1:0-20952 GCA_006871305.1 Vachellia collinsii | reverse complement strand
GAATGATTATATATAAAACTCTAATTACAGTATGAAGGAGCAAGGGTATATGCTTTACCCATATTATTGCAAACATTAAGAAATAAAAAACGTGAAATCACACACAAGCTTTAATTAAAAAAAAAATTGATGGAGGTTGGTGTTGTTTGAATAACAGAAGGCATGTACTTAATCTTGGAGGTTCAACCCTGTACTATTTTCCATGTTCAGGGTCCTTTGGTATCCAATGGGACGAGTGGCCTTGCGTCTAGGGGGAGGAATCGGTCAAATTCTAGAAAATGGAGGACCAAGGAATGTGGGAAGCTGCGTGACAACCAAAAGAATGATCCCCAAAGACAACAAAATATAAGCCGGAAGGGCACTGTGCAATCTTTTACTGTCGTCATCGAGCATGAAGAAATGACCAGCACGGAAAGAGATCCACAAAAAAACAATGGAGTAGAACATGAAGCACATGCCAAAGTAAAGTTTGGAAGGAACATATCTCCAAGAGTTAACAGATTGGGAAGGAGAAGCAACTATAGACAGAGAGCATATGGTGGAAATGAGGGAGAAAAAGAGGGCTCCAAATGAAGGGTACACAAAATATTTGAATACCGGTGGCGTAGCCTTTGTCATCATAACCACCTGGCACATTGGTACATGTAGTGAAACCCACTGATGCGATTAGGGTTGACACTAGAGAACATGGTTGTGAGGTTTTAGCCGCCCACTCTCCCTCACTTTTCATAAGTTCCTTGTGACTCTCTCTGAATATGTTGTCTGGGGTCTCCATTTTCCTATTGTATCTCTCCACTAAACGACGGGGCATTGACTTCTTCACAAACTGCATCACCATATATATACAGATACATCTACTTACCATGTTTATGAAATAAATCTTTTGAAATAGTTACATGCTTTAACCTTTTCATTAATAAGAGTTTCTTGATGAGTATTTGAATTTAATATACACACATCACCCCAGTTGATTTCCTTTAACATGGATAGTGCTTCCCCAGGACTGAGCCAATCAGGCTCCATGTTATAATTTGAAATTTGATCAATGTGATATGCAATGTAATTGAAGTTTGGGAAGCCAATTACAAAATTTTTGAACTGGTACAAATAAATTTCTAGACTAAAAGTTATTTTAAGAAATTATTTTATTTTAAAGAAATTTGACCCAAAAAAAACAATAAATTGCCCAAAAATTTATCAAAAGAATTATTTTAAAAGTTAAGGGTCAAATTTGGGAGAAAATTACTTATTGAAATAAAACGATTCTTATTGCATTTTTGGATTTATTGTTAAAAAAGGATCAGATTGCAAATAGGAAATAAGGGGAAAATGTCATTCCATTCTCCACACAAGCACCCCACACGTGCCCCCTTTCTTTTAAAACATGAGTAAAGATGTAGATCTAATAATAAAGTTTTATGGTTGGTTGGCCAAAAAAAAAAAATAAAGTTTTATGTCAGGGCATCTGACATTATAAAAAAAAAAAATTTATGCAAAAATATACGTAGCATTATAAAAAGTGATGCAGATTTACCATATACTAACATTCCATAATAATATTTTTAAATTGTTATTCTCTATCCTTCGTTACTTTCTAAAATGTGCAAATTTATAAAAATACTCTCTCTCTCTCTCTCTCTCGCACCACCTTCGCCCCACCATGCATTTGCACCCCCATTACGCTCTGCAATTACTCCTCCTTCCTCACATCGCTCTCTCTCTCATTCCTCCTTCATCATCATCTTCTTCTGCTTTGTATCACTCCCATCTGGTAGGTGGAATATCTCTGCTCAACACAGCACTAACTTTTGAATCAGCTTCTTTGGGAATCTCAGACAAACGCAAGTCCACTTCATTCTATGCCCTCTCTTCTTAATTATATCACCATCGTCCCTCCGTTCCTCTCATTTTCTCAAACATTCGAAAGTCTTAATAGAAAACTTGCATTCACAAATCAAGCAAGACTAACATCCAAATCATCTTCACATCATAAATATACATTGAACACAACCATTGTTTTTTTTTTTTTTGCTGGAATTGCATACACCATTAGCTCCTAACATTTTCTTGACATTGTCAGATTTAAGGTGAGAACGAATAGCAACTAAGGTAGACTCATTCCTCCTTTTTCAGAATTCCATGTCATGTGCCTTTTGAATCAGCACTAGCTTTCTTTTCTCTTCATCTCCATCGTTCGATCATGGCCGTCGCATCTTCCTCCCTCAACAACTTCCGACAAAAAGCACTGGTGGCTCGCCAACAGTAATGGAAGATGCAGGCTGCCATCTAGGTCTAATGGAGGATGCAATGGTTCTTCTCCAAACTGGCAAACGCATTTCTGGCGACGCATTCTGCACTAGACGACGTCGCACGGCCGCACTGGACGCTGGTCTGTACTCTGAAGCCATCCGGCATTTTTCCAAAATATTGAAGGCCGCCGTGAATCTTGGAGCCAGAAGGGAAACCGTTGGCAGAACTGAAGGCGTTGGCTTCGTTGACGGTGGAAAGAAATCGGCGAGTTCGAAGGTGGGGGAAGAGAGAGAGACAGGGGGGTGGAGGACCGGGAAGAGAGCAGATTGGCATTTTTTTAAACTAACAATTTAAAAATAACGTTATGTATATTTTTTGGCTCATGGTGTCAGAAGCCTTTATCACGAGGCTTTGTTGTTACATTTCCTCGTTTACCCTTAAAACATCATCAACCTTCTCATTCTTCCTCATTTCCATTTCCCTTCGAGCCACAGAATGAGTGAATGTGAGAAACAGAGTGAGAGTGTGCTCGGCGGAAAGGAAGAGGATGTCGCCGGAAAAGTGGAAGGTGCATGCAACCACAGATTTCGATTGAGGTGAGTCCTCTAAATTCTCTTTCATCCTCTGTTTTCCGATTCATTTGGCGTGGGTTTGAGATTTTGCAATGCTAAGAAATTAGAGATAATAGTGAGGAATCACCGAATAATCTCTTGTTTTAACGATATTAAAGATTTTCCTGAGGAAATCGAGCCATGCATCTGCTCAAACGCTCTGATATGTGGGTCTGAATGGTGGCTCGCTGTTTTGGGAAAAAGAGAGCCATCGGCGCTTGGTTATCTGGTATAGTGAGTATGATTGTTTTATTTGGGGTTCTAATGGAGGAACAGGATCGATTCAGAGGCTTTTATATAATTACATGGTGTTTTTCTTCTCTGAGTTTTGAAACTGAAACAGAGCCTCTTGATTTAAGAGAGAATCTCATTTTCTGGAATCTGAGGGAAAAGAATGAGGTGAAACTGTCTAATGGTTTATGAAGTGTGTCAAATGAATATATGGGTTGTTATTTTGGGATTGCAAGTTTGTTTATTCTCCTGTCCTGTTGGAACCAAAAACAGGGCCTTTGATTTTCGGAAATAGGATTTTTGTTTCTTTTGAAATATGAGGTTAATCAAAGATTATATTTTGCACAGTAAGTTGTGGATTCTATGCATCATCGAATCTGTGATTATTGATGAGGTTGTTTATGGTAAAATTGTGATCTATACGTTGTTGCCTTAAAGATAAAAGTTTGAGAATGGAGGGTATGTTTAAGGATTTAATATGTTACTGTACAGAATGTTAAAGGTGGTATGGTGCTCAAAGAATTTCTGGTTCACCAAGCGTCGTGCTATATAAAGTTAAGAAAATTGAGTATATGGCTTATTTTGAGTCTCTGGTTTCATGAGAGGTAAGGTGTAACGTCATCAAATTTCATTTATGTCATATATATATATATAAACTGTAAATCATGTTTTGGGAAATTAATTATAAAATTTTGGATAAGTATAAATAAAATTTTAGGTTAGAAGCTCTTTCAAGGAATAATTTTATTTTTAAGGAAATTTGAGAAAAATAGGTACAGTATCCATAACTTTATTAGAATAATTATTATATATAGAGAGAGGGTTAAGTTTAAGAAAGAGTTACTTATTGAAGTATTTTATAGCATTTTGTACTTATTGAAAAAGAAAAGGAAAAAACACACAGAGAAGAAAAATTTAAAAAAAAAAATAGGCGACAAGATGGAAGGAACTGGAAGAGGGAAAAGCCAAAGGAAGAAGAAAAAAAATGAAATGAAGAAGAAGAAGTGTCGGCAAAAAGGTGTAAAAAAAACAAAAGGGGAATTTTTTAAATGCTAAAATGGTTCACAGGGGAGAGATTGGGCATGGGAAGCACCTAACTTTCTTTGTGGGTCACCAGAATGGTCATCCAGCAGAGCGTTTGGTGGTAAATACATTGGTGGCTATCAGCCGGTTGGCATGTCCTTAGGGTTAGGGTTGGTCACGTCAGAAGACTGACTTTCTCTCTTGGAACATTCTTACAGAGCAAGGAATGATTTTAAAGAATCAACGAGAAGAAGAAAAGACCGGTGCTATCCCCTTCCCCTGCTACGCTTTCTTCCTAAACAATCAAAGAAGCATTTTCGATTCCCCGATCAACTCTCGTGCCTTTGGTTTGGAGCTAGGAAATTCATTGAGTTCCTGAAGCAACTCATAGCCAACTCCTTCTATTTTGAGTACAAAGCATCACGCAGCTCTGCACCAGTGCACGAAGATGATGAAGAGGCCCAATAGCATTACCGTTCTCACTTGCTA
Source organism: Vachellia collinsii (assembly GCA_006871305.1). Taxonomy (NCBI): domain Eukaryota; kingdom Viridiplantae; phylum Streptophyta; class Magnoliopsida; order Fabales; family Fabaceae; genus Vachellia; species Vachellia collinsii. The sequence continues at coordinate 16,348 of QFDD01002296.1, read as the reverse complement.
GAGCCTTTTTTTCTTACTACAACACGTGTTTATCTTGTATAGGCTGCACCACATTACAAATTGGAACAGTGTATTAAATCTGTTTCACTATTGTCTGTCGGCGCTCTCTCTTTCCCTTGCTTGTTTGTGCGAATATTTAGAAAAGCAGTTTTTTTTTGTCAATACAAAATTCTGTTATATTGAAAATCATGTTAAAATTCTGGCAAAATAAAAGAAAATAAAATCATGTTAAAAAGTACCTTCAACTACTAATTTAAATATATACTGTTTTGATTTGCTACAAGTAGAGATGCATAATCCCAAACACAATCTTTTCTCAAAGACTCCATGCACATTTAAATTAGTGGTAAAATATTACTATATAAAATCAAATAAACATCAATCAAATAGGACATTAAGCATCGGCTAAATAAATAACACATAATTGAGTGGTTTTGTTTTTTAATTAATAAATGGTAGGTTATTAACATAACCTTAGATCCAAAGAGTTATGACATGAAATCTATAAATAACGATACTTCTATCAAAAAATTATAAATTTTTATATAATTATTGTTTTGAACTAATTTGAACTCACTTCTAGAAACAAAAACAGTGGGTGGAAACGCTAGAATTAAAGTCTTGGACATTAGTCAAGAGGGGAGCTATGAACCCTGACATGGGTTGGCAGCTAAGTGAGAGCTACTTTGCGTCGGAAGGGGAAAAAATGTCTTTTTTTAAAAAAAACATAGAAGAGCATGGCTTTGGACAAAACGGATGGCATCATATAATCGGACCAGAGAGGGTTCCTGTGATGATAGCGAGATTGACGTCACTATTATTTTCATGAGAAAATTGGGTAAATCTCTCATTTATAAATTAATTATAGAATAATATCTTTAATATTATGTAATTTAACTTTTCTATTATATCCAATTGAGTTTCTATATTATACAACTGACATTCTATATATACAACTAAATTTTCACAATATGCAACTAAGCTTTAACAGAGATGTGATCACATGTTACATTTTCTAATTAATTTACCTATGAGCAATTTATCCTCAATAATTCCTTCTTTTTTTATAAAAAAATCACTATTATTATTAATTATGTTGCCATGGTATAAACTTTTTTTTTTTTTGGTGGTATAAACTTTTTTTTTTATTATGCTAAAACACGTCATTATATACTTTTCAGTTCTTATTAATTTTTTTTAAATAACACAAAGATATAGAGGTAGTTTAACCCCAATCCTAGATTTGTGATTGTGTCAAACAATCTAATTTATTATTGGTTAAATTTAGTGATCCAAATTAGAATTTGAGCATTAACCATTATAAAATATATTATTATAAAATAAATTGAAAATAAAAATATTTTAGGCTGGAGGTACATGAAGTAAAGGATCAGCGACATATTTGATTCCGACCTTCGTGTTTTTATTTATATTATTTGAATCTGAATTTTAATTAGTTTTTAGTTTAATTTAATTTTAGTCACGTGTGACTAACTTTTTCTTAAACCTTGAAGAACTATAATCTTATTTGTACATTAAAACTTGCATTCACCTGTTAATTGTGCTTAATGCTAATTTTGATTATTCAATCTGGCTTTTCTATGTCTACTTTAATTTGTATATATTTTGCTTCAATTACATAGACATTTTCTCGATTTTAAAAACATAAATTCCAATCCAAACCATTAACACCATTAAAAAGACATTTTCTCTATTTCAAAAACATATATTCTAGCCCAAACCATTAACAGAGTTAAAAAATATTCTGAAAAAATTCTTAAAGTGCATTTTTCAATTAAATAAACAGACTAGACTTATTTCATAAAAGTATAGCCTGGAAGCTTATCTTCTTTCTAGTTCATGAATTAAGTAGTAGTGGTAGTAGTACCCTCCAGACCTAACACAATAACATCACAAATCAACAATAATTATCATATATTGATAATATGATATTAGTGAAAGTCACACCAAAAAATCCGTAACTCAGGGAAACAAATATCATACTATGTGGGAAGTTTAGTTACCCAAAAATGGTAGTCCATCACAATGAATAACTTCCATAGACTCCATAAGCACAGCTGCTGTCAAGCTACATATATTTTGAACATTATTACATGAAAAGGCTAAGAAATAATAGTCAAATAAGAGATTTATGATAATCCAAATGCAATCTTGTTTGAATTTCATGGTAGCAGACTCTTGCTTGTAAACTGCCACAATTTCCAAAACCACACCAGCTTCCAAATCATTTGAGCCACCATAGTTAATTTGATATAAATCTCCACATCCATGAAATTTTCCATCTCTATGGTCATAGTATGAGCCATCTGCTGAAACAGGAAGATATGTCAGAACATGCAAATCAGCATCCTTTGCTCACAAAAAAAATCCAGGAAAAAACAAATGAAACTATAAAAATGCACCTAACTGTACCATTTCATCAATAGGGACAACATCCACACGAAAGGCCCATCCACCATAACCTTCAACTATTGGATTCACAAAAGCTGAGCATAGCAAGCTTCCCTTTCTTATGAAGTTGACGAATATAATCATTGGGGTCTATTAATCTTTAAGACCCACGTCTTAGCTCTCCTCCTATGAACACATATGATGCTAAAATGGAAAAACCTTGATTTCATTTTTCAACAATTTTGCAAATGAAAAAATTTTTTCACTACCGAGAGATGACAACCACTAATACCATCACATGATTTGAGTGATTGATGAATTTTGGGAGAGAACAAATTGATATCTATCTATTTGAGTCTAAAACAGTTGAGGAACCCAACATTAGTATGTATTGAGAGATAGTAGAGTAATGTTTCAACCCCTCATATGAGGGTTTTATTTTACCTGCCATCAAGGGAGCGATGAACATTAAGAAATTTGAATGGATGTTTACATTGCGGGCAGGTGGCCTTCGGCTGATGCGTGGCCTATCGAAGAATGCATGTCACACTATAGAAAAATAGACAACATTCATATAAGTAAGCATGTATAGAATTACCTTTCCCAACATATCAGACAATTCATCGAGGCTACAATCAAAAGGGTCAAAAATAAAAGGCCAGTAACATCAAAATAAGTATTAATCTGACTATACTTCAAAAATGAAATTGTGATTATATTAGCAGCACATAGAACCAAAAAATGGGGTTCGATTCAAGCATAGCAACAAACATGCATAACAAAGATCACAAGAGGTAAAATAAAATAAGTAATCCAGCAAAAAGATAGTGGCATGTCATATGTTTGAAACCAAACCATCATTTCGGTTCTTCAACTATTTATCATGAAAACAAAGGTTGAAAATAGTGCACAATTCTTAATATGCTAGATGAAATTAAGTAATTGAAAACTAATGATAAAAATGTATTAACACCAAGGAATCTTCAAATTTCCAGCAACATCCATCAGTAGACATCACATTATCTTAAGCAAAGGACATAAATCATGGCATATGAATTCAAATACTAAATGCTTGACATAACACAGCTTGTGAGTCAGCAAAAATTCTTTAAGTATAAAACAAAGATAAGACTGCTGGATGCTTAAGAAAAAAAATGTAGAACAGTTGTCCATCCATCCTTCAGAACGTATGGAGATGTTAAAAGTTAAAACTTCAAACCAAAACACAAGCCATGGTATTAAAGGCCAGGCCAGATTGTTGACACCGTTCTATAATCTCACATATGTCAAAAAAGAAATTTTACAGAATACATCTAAAACAAATCATTTTAAATGTATAAGCAATAGTGAAACAAATCAAGTCATACAATCTGCTATGCAACCATTATGGCACTCAAGCTAGAAGAAAGTAATTCATATAGTTTTTTATAAAATGTAAAAAGTCAACATTGTTCAAAGCTAAGATAAGAATAAGCTTATAAAGTAATCTATATACTCAAACATTATTATTCCAAAGCATGTTATGGATCTCTTATTTTAAAATAGATAAACCAACAGAAAAGCCATTGTGAAATAAAGGCAATTATGCTATAATGAGAACACATTGATCCCATTATAGAATTCCAAAATATCTCATACTTAGCTCAAGATACCAGGACATCAACCTTTCCTGAACTCATCATTACTTTACATGTTCTAAGGGCTGAAATTATCAACATGTAGGATGAAAATGCTGACAGGTCAGAAATCAAGATCAACACATCCATAATCGGTGTTAGGCAGTGAGGTACAGGTCACATTTCTCTCTGAAATCATAGTCGAATTTTAAATAGCAGTGATTAATTAGGAATATACCCCACGAATCAAGGCGAGAAGCTTGGTTCTTTCCTCGACCCAACCCAAACGCAGGGAGTACGATCAAGCTGCATTTTTCCAGACCTGAAACATCAATATGAGCAAGCTACAGTAATTGCCGATGTCTCAATTCAACCTTTCGATTGTAAAATAATTGAGTCAGTTACAAGCATAGAACATTTATTTAAGCAGTCAAATAGATAGTATAGGAGAATTTCACATCGCAAAGCTACCTCCTAATAATTCCTTGAGTGCCTGGCTCCCTGTTATAATCTAAACTACACTCATTCTCTGCAACAGAATAGTAGACATAAAGTGATTAAACTACAAGAAGATGCAGAGCGGTCCACGAGCCAAAATAAAAAAATAGAAGTCGTGCAACTTACTTTGAGCATTACATCGGTCCAGTAGCTGTCAAGCAAGAAGATGATGAGCAGTTAGAGGGTGAAATAAAGCAGAAACGATGAAGGCAAAGGCAAAAAGGACAGGACCCATGAAGGAAGCGAAACCCATTTCGTACAGTGGATCTGGAGCAGAGATGGTGAGAGCTGGATTGGAGCTCGATGGGGTTCACCACATCGGGAGAGAGAAGAAGAGCGAGCTAGGCGATGCGAGTCAAGTTCTTGAAGTTGAGGGGAAACTCCGTCCTTGACTCTCTGAATCACACAGCTCAGGAAAAGCAGAAAATAGCAAGGGGGAGAGAAGCAGAAATCGCAGATGAACATAAATCACAAATACATGAACCTAGAAGGTGGTAATCAACGAAGAGGATTTGGTGGTGGTGCATATCTCCGGCGTAACCTCGACCTCACGGATGCTTCCTCTGGTTTCTGCAATGTATGACCATGGCCATGGCCAACGCTCAAGTGCCATCTCCTCTCTCTATCCTTCTTCACAAAGAACATTTGATACCAGGGAGGGAGAGAGGGAAGGAGGGACCGTGGGACATGAGGGGGACATCTCTTGACAAAAGGAGTCTTGGGCAGTGCGAAGTGCTTCTTAGGAATTGGTGGCAGGAATTTTGAATTTTGAAATCAATATATATATATATATATAAAAAGAATAGGGGGAATTACTATAAAGTCCCATGCAAGAGAATTAATATCAGACAGGTCCCAGGAAGTTTTCAATGCGAATAACTTGAGTTGTCATTTATAGCTGCTTGAGTTGTCAATGGAACCTTTCTGATACTAATTCTCTTGCATGGGACTTTATAGTAATTCCCCCAGAAGAATATGAGTAAGCCACCTCCAGAAACGGCTCCACTGCAGCTCTACAGTCAAGTTACTGTTCATAAACCGATCTAACGTCAACATCATCGTAATCGGGCTCCGCAGCACCATTACAATTATTATAGATACTAAATCATCAATATATATATATATATATAAAAAGAATATGAGTAAGCCACCTCTAGAAACGGCTCCATCGTAGCTTTACACTCATGTTACTGTTCATAAGCCGATCTAACATCAACATCATTGTAGTCGGGCTCCGCAACACCATTAAGCACCATTACAATTATTATAGATACTAAATCATTAAAAACACTAATAAATGAATAAGATGAAGATTATATTCTGTTAAGATACTGAAGCAAACATATTCTATTTTGAAACTAATGCCCTTTTTTATGGTTATTATTAGTTGTTTATCATTATTAGTGGTGGTGGTTCATGTACCATCCTTTGGCAAGTTCATGTACCATTCTTTGCCTTTGCCTTTGAGAGATAAATGGAAAACCTTCTATATAACATCATCGATGCTCGCTCCCACGAGTTTCATAGACATACACTGCATGTAGAGTCTGAAGATAAAGGTATGGATTTTCACCTGCAAGACCATGAAATTTAGGCAATAAGTGAATAAGTTGACCCTTAATTTCAAAATCAGTGTTAAAAGTAGAAAAAACACTAGACATAGAATCAAAGTTCCCCTCAGATTGAGTTAATTCTTTAATTGTTCTACCCTTGGGTTGAACGTGAATCCTATTGTGTCCATAGTTTTTTCCCTAGCCTTCATTACCATCACCATTGTTAGGTTTGTTATGATTTCCATTTCCATTAGCATTCCCACCAGCAGCATTAAGAGGTATGTTAGCCATGATCTCCTCTTCTACCTCTTCACTATCACTAGACGAAGTAGTAGGTTTTGAGTAGTAGGTTTTGTAAAATAGGTGGGCTAGGAGGTTCAATTTCTCTAGCTCTCCTACCTTTGCGTGTTCTCCACATACCCAATCACTAGAAATTCACATCTAAGTAGGGTTGAACAGGAAATTTCAATCAAAAATTCAGAATGTGCCAAGTATGGGGTGTATGAAATTGTATACGCTCTCAAAGTATGAATAGAAAACAATAATATACAAAAGAAGCAAGTTTGAACGCTTAGAATTTTTTTTTAAAATTCCTCTCATGTCGTGATGTGAAGTGTATCAAGAGCAAATTTGAATATGGGAAAAACTTAGAAAATTCTTGGATGGAAATAATAAACTCAAGTTGTGACTTAAGATTTACCGAGAGCAATCCTGGAACTAGAGATATTGCCTTGAATTGCCACAAAGAAATTTAGTTCAGAATACTTGTAAGCTTAGTAAACAGCATGCTAGGTGGCTTGAGTTTAGTGAAACATTCCCGTATGTGATTAAGTACAAGCAAGGCAAAGAAAATGTAGTAGCTGATGCATTATCTAGACGTCATTCTCTTATTACTTCTTTACTTGTGAAACTGCTTGGTTTTGAAATGATAAAGGAATTGTATGAGAAAGATGTTGATTTTAGTGAAATTTGGCATAATTGTGAAAAATCATGCTTTAAGGATTTCTTTATACATGATGGATTCTTACTTAAACGTGATAAGCTTTGTGTGCCTAAATGTTCTATTCGTAAGTTGCTTGTGAAAGAAACTTATGGTGGTGGTCTCATGGGCCATTTCGGTGTAGCTAAAACATTAGATATTTTGAATGAACATTTTTATTGGCCTTGCAAGAGGCGTGATGTACAATCTGTGTGTGATAAATGCAATTCTTGTTCCTACACCCCTTCTTGTTCCTACACACCCTTGGGTTGATATCTCTATGGATTTTGTAGTTGGGCTACCTGGGACTCTTGGTGGGATGGACAACATTTTTGTTGTTGTTGATAGATTTAGTAAAATGGCACACTTCATTGCATGTTCCTGAGCGAATGATGCCACATATTGCAAAATTGTTCTTTAAGGAAGTTGTTAGATTACATGGGTTACCTAAAACCATATTTAGTGATTGTGATATTAAGTTCCTTAGCCATTTTTGGAGAACGTAATGGAATAAATTAGGAACTAAACTTTTGTTTTCGACTGTTGTACACCCTCAAACAGATGGACAAACAGAAGTTGTCAATAGGACACTAACCCAATTACTACGTGCGATAATTCAAAAGAATTTAAGGAATTGGGAAGAATGCTTGCCTCACATAGAATTTGCCTATAATAGAATAATACATTCTACTACATCACTTTCTCCTTTTCAAGTTGTGTATGGCTTCAGCCCTATTACTCCTATTGATATTTTACCATTACCTGAACATGAAAGAGCTAACATTGATGGCAAGAAAAAGGCTGAATTTGTTTTAGATTTGCATGCCAAGGTAAGAGTAAACATCGAGCGAAGAAATGAGCAATATGCAATACAAGCAAACAAAAGATGTAAGAAAATTGTATTTGAACCAGGTGATTAGGTCTGGGTATACCTTAGACAAGGACGCTTTCCTACCCAGAGGCAGTCCAAGTTCACCCTAAGGGTGATGGTGTGATATCCGTGTTTTCTATAACCAGGCAAAAAGGCTAATCGAATAATTATGGATTAATTAATGGCACAAAAGATAAAAGAGGAACTTTGGAAGAGTAGGGACCAAAATGACATTTTTAGAACTGAAGGACCAAAGTGTAAATTTGAAAGTTGGGACCAAATTGTCATTATGAAATTCAAGGGTGTTTTGGTCAAAGTTTGACCAAAATATTAGAAAAATTTTTAAAGCATCAAAAGATAGAGAAAAATTCACTGATCAGTAATTGAGGCCTAGTTTAGGTCAGAATGACAAAAATAACCTTTGCGAGAATTGTAAAGGTTATTTAAGATTTGGCTATTTAATAAAATAATTAGTCAAATATAATTATTTAAAATACCCAGAGGCCTCAAATATTTGATTTCAGAGTGTGGGAAAATAGCTCAAAAAATCTAGTATTTTATAAAATTGATTTCAAGATAAAGTCAGAAATGGTTTCTAAGAACGGAAGAAAAATGCTCGGAAAAACCCCGAAATAGGATTTTCTTCCGAAATTAATTAAAAACACATCCGGAATGAGAATTGAGGAATGAAAAATGATTAAAAGAGCAGAGGAATTATAGGAATTTTTAATAGCACTGAATTGGTCAAGTGATCAGAAAATCCCCGAAAAGCATTTTCAGAAGAAAATTTTTGGGTAAAGCAACCTTAAAGCCACTTTACTTTTATAAAGAAGATTGTGGGGACATGAGGAGTGCCACTTGGTGCCCTCTTATTTAAAGAGAAAAAGCAAGTGGGATATTTAACTCAAAATGGTAGATTACATCAGTATAAAGTTACCCTAGCAGTGTAAGTGGACCCCACAATTATTTTTACTTATGGACAGCCTTTAAAACATATTTACAGCTCTCATTCTGCCCAAATCACGATCAGGACTTACAGTAACAGAGTGAGAAGGCATCACTTCAAGAGGAGGAGGAAGGAGAAGTGGAATCAAGCTAAACTCAAGGTAAGTGCTCAATTCTTTTCATGAAATTGATCTATAAGCTCTTCTCTTCCTTTTGAATGGTGTAATTCTTGATATGGTGAAGTATTTGGGCTGCTGGAGATTTAGGTTTTAGAGAGAGAAAATCAAAAAGAGAGTGATTTAGATCAATCAAATGTTACCAAACAACTTCTCATGCAATTTGCAACATTTTGGCATTTGGTTTGAAGTGATTTGAGCTCATATTGAATTTTGGCATCAAACCCTTGTCTTGACTGCTGGGTGAAACTGATCATGCATGGGGATGGAAGTTTTTATGTTGTTAAATGATGGGAAAATGGTCTAGGAATGATTTTATGCATGTGTGGGATGATAGAAAGTGAAATCCACACTTACTGAAATTTTCTGTGCATTTTCGGATTTCTGCTGTTCATGGGAGAAGGAGTGAGTTTTTGATGATTTTGATGCTTCCAATGGATTTAGAAGGAAAAATTGTGTAGGGTAGAAGTGAGAAAACAAATTTGGAAGCATTAGAATCAAAATTGGAAAATTTGGAAGTTTAAGGATTGAAATTGCTAAGATTGAGTTTTGTGGACTTTTAGTTGTTATAATGCCTTGGAAATGACTTAATGTTATGCCCAATGCATCATATTATATGTAGGAAGTCCAATTGCTAAGGGGAGAATTTGAAAGCAAGAGGGAAGTGCAAAAATCACAAGGCAAAGTTAAAGAATCAAGGTAGCAAAAACTACTAACCCTACACTAATGTTAGCATTGATGATTGTCTATGATTTGTGCCTTATTATAAGTTAATTTGTTGATATTTGAATGTGTGATAGTATGATTTAACATGCCATGGTTAATGGAAAAATGTTTGAAAACATGAGTATCACATGTTCATGCATCACTAACCAAATAATAAATGATGATCATGCATTTGGTGAGTGTGTTGGTGTTTTTGCTATGGAGATTTCTATGAAATCTCACCCTCCCATAATAACACCTTATAGGACAAAGTTCCAAGAACAAAGGCAAGGAACTACAAGAGCAAAGGTGGGTGATTTTCAAATGCAAGGGAATGCTCATTCAAGTGGAATGTAGTTTCATGTTGTTTTTATGGATTTTAGAAAAGTTGTATGTTAAACTTATGCACTATGAAGCATGATGTATGTGCTGTATAGATAGGCTAAGCATGCTAGATTATCATGTAAAAGTATTATATGTATTGATGAGAGGAAGGTGAGCATGCAACAAGCTTTAAAAAGGTCCAAAATCCTTAACAATGACTAAACTTGAGTTGAAGGTAAAATAGGGAAAATGAGGTCCAAATAGTTTGAAATTTTCCAGACAAATACTACACATTCAAATCTTTAAAATTGGATGTGTAGACAGAAAGTTATGATTTTCCAAAGTTAGGGGAAAAATCTGGAAAAATTGAAAATGACCATATGAACAGTGGATTTTCACGAATTAAACTGTATTAATTGGCCAATAATTTGGACAAATTGATATTTTTTCCTTGCATTAAATTTAGTAAGCTTCATTTAAATATTTGAACCACTTCAATTTGATTTTTCTAGAATTAGTTATGAATTTTCAAAGTTGGCCCAAAAATCTGAAAATTTACCAAATGAATAGTAACTTTGGTAAGTTTTTAGATTTTGTTGTTTTGGCCAATTTCATGTTTGGAAGATAGGTAAGTGGTTCAATTATGGTCTCTAATGAGGTATTAAGAGATTATTAGTGAGGTGTGATAGATAGTCCGTTTCAGGTGTTGGAGCGGATTAACTTTAATGCCTACAAGATTGACCTTCCTGGTTCTTATGGTAATGCTTCTACTACCTTTAATGTGTCAGACCTAACGTTATTTGATGTAGGAGATTCAAGGATGAATCCTTTTCAGGAGGGAAGGAATGATAGGAATCAAGAATCTACTTCATATCCTACATTTAGAGCCCACGATCCCTTACAAAACATTGGAAGCCCAATGACACGTTCAAGGAGCAAAAGAATGAATGAGGCTTTACAAGTGTTGAAAAGAGACGTATTTGAGACGGAGGCCCAAACCAAGAATATAGAGAAAAGCCCAACAATTTTATCCATTTTAGAAGAAGTACGAGAGCTTCCAAATGATTAAATGGGCTTAAAATTGCATTACTATAAGCCTATTGAAGGCCCAAGTTGTTAAGTATTTTATTTAGCTTGTTTATTTGATATATTTCTTTAGGCTGGACACTTAAATAAGTACTTAAACCCAAGTAATTATTTTAGGACGAATTTTAGGTTATTTTTCTTATTTTATTTGTTTTAATTAGGAGTATTTTAGAAAGCCCAGAATATTATCTTATCTCTATCTCATAGTATCTTTCTATATCTTTTTGGGCTTTTAGATGAAAACATTTATCTTTATTTATCCTACCCATAGGTTATAAATACCTACCTGGTGCAAGATATTTTGAGATTAGAGTTAATAAGAGAACTATTTAGTTTCTTTTAAATGAGCATTGCTTGTTCTTTGGTGTTCTGGATTGAATACCTTGTGGGCTTATTCGGGTTATAGGTGTTCTAGATTGAATACCTCGTGGCATTTTTGTGAGATATTGTAGAGATCCCTAGGGAGATTTCTAATCCCCGTGCACTTCTGTATCATTTAGTCTTCTAGGTTAGACTACTAGTCTCAGGTTGTGACCTGAATGTTACAGAGGGCTGCTATCTCAATTGAGTTGAAAAATTCACTAAGTACTCAACCAAATCCTTTACAAAGGGTGCAAGATGTTCAAAATGTTCAAGCAAATGGTTGAACACTTAGGATCAAATTAAAACAAATGTAGAATGCTATGCTAAAAATGCAAATGCACAAGTGTGAAATATCAGCAAAATTTTTGTTTGTTTTCTACAAAAATTGATATGTTATGTAATGGATGAAATCTAAAACTAAAGCTCAATGAGAACCAATATAAGTCAACAATGGTATTGACAACCAATTACTAGAGAACCAATTTGTTGGCTCCCTGGCAATAGCGCCATTGATATGACCAAACTGTCACCTCCCAGTTGGTTCAAGATATCATTGCATTACCTATCATTCTTTTTTAGGAGCGTTTTTATTGGAAAACCTATTCTAAATTGGCTATGAAAAATATGTTAGTTTGGGTAAAAATGGGGGGTTTTGGTTTATAAAAACAATGGCGCAATAATAGAACAATACAAGAATGAAATATTTTTGGTGTTTTGCTTAAACAATGGAATGGTTGAATCAAAATGAATGTATGGTAAGATAGGCCCTTGCTGATGGGAACTTGACTATCATTGCTCTCAAAATAGCGTGGGAGTTTGCAACTTTCTAAGTTTAGATAAAAACCTCAAGCAATCACTTAGGTTTAATGATTTAATTGGTGAAAACTTGCTTTGATCAAAGTTAATTAACACCTCTTAACAAATTGTTGAAAACCACTTAGAATGCAATTGAATAGATGATGCAAATTCTCTAATGATTGTAAATCAATAACCACATAATTCTAGCATACAAATTAACTATTAATAATTATTGACAATCAAATAAACACAATGGCTTGCTCACAACTACATTGTATTTATGTAATCCAGCATAAAAACAACATTCAATCCAAATATATAGTCTAATCACAAGATTACAAATTTGTCATTAAGGTTTTATGTCAGAGTAGGATTTCTAAATCTAGAGATACCGCACACATGTTCAAACAAAGATTAAGACTTAGAAAAACTCCCCTAATTTGTCAATGAGCTCAAGCATTGTCCTCCATCACCAAGAGACTAAGGATTTATCCTCTGATTACTTCAGAAACTTAGCTATCACCACAAGAACTTTCTGCTATGAAAGGAGTGACAATGGGGATGGAAATGTGGAGAAGAAGGTGGTGGAAGTGGTTTTAATGGAGTGGAGTTGTAGAAAATGGTGGGGAAATGGAAAGAGAATGGATGAGAAGGTTGGAGGCTTGAGAGAGGCGTACTTAGGGCTACAAGCTACATAATGAGCACCTTTAGGCCACATACAATTTTCCTTATATTTGTAAGTGGAGAGTAACCTAATTCAAAATGTATGGTTCCACTGATGTATGATAAGGTCGCGACCTTGTAAGTGTTATTTTGCGACCTCAATTTCTTGAGGTCATGAGCTCAGAAGGTGAAGTTGACCTGACTTCTTAGGTAGTTCATTCTTGCTTTAGCTCCAAAATGCATGGATTCTTCAACATGCATCAGGTCGCGATTTTATATATTCATGTCGCGACCTTACTAGGTAGAGGGCTCGTTTGGCTCCTTGATTGTGGCTCCATAAATTGTTTCGTCTTTAAGTCCTTCGAATTGCCTACAATAAAAATAAAGAGATTAAAAATCAAGGCAATTACAGTTGGATGAGATAATTGACTGTTTTACCCCCTAAATAAGCAAAATGCAATGTATTACCCAACATATTCAACAACGATATGAATGTATACAAAATAAGGGTAAAAGTGTTATAAAAGACTATGAAATATTCATGAAAACCATATAAATATTGGATTCTATTAGAATGCCAAATCCTAAAAACATACACATATAATATTACATTAATTATGCGCTTATTAAGATTTATTTAGCTCCTCTTTCTCTTCTATTCCCATTTCTATCCTTTTTCTTTATTTAATTCTCTTTCCTTGACATTTGCATTTTTCAATAACTTTGAAAAGTTATAACTTATTCCATAAAGTTCCAAATACAGTGGATCAAGCTTCTACTTGAAGCTCACTGTATTCTCTTTCAAGAAAAATTACTATCCATTAATTTTAGTCAACCAATATTCCCAAATCAATGTTCAAAAGCTGCTGCTTGATAAATAACTTTTCCAATTTTCAAATTTCAGAATTAAACTTTATTGATTCATAACTTACAATTTACTTATCCAAATAATGTATTTTAATACTCATTTTAAAGATTGTTAAAAGTATTATTTGCTTATCAAATTTCATGGTCAGTAAAACTATTTGACCATTAAAAAATCTGTTCAAAGATACCTGTCCAAAATGAAAGTGTAATTATTTTTAATTCAACAATCCTTAACACCGCCAATTTCTAAGTGCTCTTGACCACACTTATTTTTACAAATTTACACACACACACACATCATTAAAACTTCCATTTCCAAACACTAAATCCTCAAACATTACTTACCAAAAGTTATCTTTAATATCCCATGTACATTTTAAAACCTTTAATAAATAATTCCTTAACTCATAATCTCATTTCCAGTTTACAGTGCCACACACACACACACACGGTTATGCACTTAAGAAATCACTTGGGATTAGTATTTAATATGAAAAGTACCAAAACAGTGGGTTTGGATTCAAATTAACTTTCAATACCAACTTGACAGCTTTACAAATTCTGTTTCAAAATCCTTCCAATCATCATCGAGGTTTCATACTTCAACACCATGAAAGCAGCAACTTTTTTCCTTAGTTTAAACTTCATAAATTTCAGCTTTCACAGTATCCATTACCTCTAATCAGTGGCAATGTTATTCCTCGAACTGAATAAATATACAGCCACATAACTTATCAGTTAAGAACCTCAAACAGCTGCAAATTTCATCCTCTAACTTCCCACAGCATAAGCCATCACTAAACCATTAAATCCTTCTAATATTTGGACATTATCAATTTCCCACCAATTTGCAAAGTATATATAGACAGATACACAGATACACACGCATGTACATATATATAATTTTACCCCACAGGGCAGAACCAACATTTGCAGTTACCAAATTCCAAACTTTAATTGTTATCCATAACAACCAGAAATTTACTCCAGAACACAAGGGCTTGACGGATTTGATACACACAGAATAAAATCAACACTTGAAATTACCTACACCACAGACTTTATTTTCAGCTCCACATCCAACGTGGAATTCTTACCACGAGAGTACATCCACCAAATTCAGAAGAAAACTCACATGCAACAACAAAGCTCAAGGACCCGAGGCCCCTTTTCCTAAAAACAAAGTCCCCTGTTTTTCGGTTCATCAATTACAGAAAAACACACGGACATGCAGCAACTCAACTGACCCAAATTAGAAACGAAAATCAATATGCATGTCCTAACTTGCCATTTACAGACTAAGAAGCTCATTTTCTTCCTCATACACCGAGAACTCAGACTGAAAAATTGAGCTCTGTTTTTCAGCTCATCAAAATCCAGAAGAGAAAACGACATGCACACAGAAAAATAGCTCAAATACTCAGCCTCCATCCTTATTAAACCATAAAATCGCAGCTCAGAGGTCTCAAATAGAGGACTCGACTCGAACACAAGAATCCCATTCCTCAAAAGAGCTTGATTTAGCCTGAAGAAACACTAATCTTAATATGCATTAAGCTAATCGATGAGCTTCATCGATTAGCTCAAATTCCTCCACTGATCACAAACCCAAAGCTTCCCCAAATCAGAAATCCAAAGAGGGAAAAGGGTTCTCGAGGCCTACCTGAGTCAGAAACCGTGGTTGCATGCAAGTTTTGGCCTCTCCTCCGGCGAGAATCACGGCGACTCTCCCTCTCCCTCTGTCCTTCACCATCTCGCTCCCTCGCTGTCACGGGAAGAAGAAAACGATGAATAAATGAGGGAGCTGAGGGCACGTGTGGGGGAAGAAGTACTTACATAGTCCGGGAGTGCCATGTCATCCATGCTGCTCTGCCCAATAACAATATTTCAAGTGTCATTTATTATGATCTCATATCCCATAAATTTCTCTTAATTATTTTCATTTTTCCATAACCCATTACAATAGATATTTATTATAGAAAAAGAGAAATAATTAAGAGAAATTTATGGGATATGAGATCCATAATAGATGACACTTGAAACATTCTCATTGGGCAGAGTATGGATGACGTGGCATTCCAGGAGTATGTAAGTATTTCTCCCCGCAGGGGTCCATAGGTAGCTACGTGGCTCGTAGAGGGCATGCAATCAGCCAAATGGGAACACGTCATGTCGCTATTTCATTTCACATGTGATCGGATCATGTTACTATCATTGTTTGTAGCATAGTACAAAAAACCGGACCGGACCGGCCGGTTCGGACCGGAAACCGGCGAATCGGCCGGTGGTCCGGTCCGGTTGAGGGTAAAACCGGCGACCGGGTTGACCCGGATCAACCCGGTCGACCCGGCCTTAACCCGGTCGACCCGGTAAAAAACCGGGTTGACCGGTTCAACTAATTTTTTTTTTTAAAAAAAAAATTATATGATTTTTATGCCTTTTTTTTCCAAAAAAAAAAAAATTTATATGCTTCCTTTGCTTTTTTTTTTTTT